>JBBPCX010108982.1:0-21619 GCA_037974365.1 Hydrocynus forskahlii
TCTACCGGTTTGTCTAGGACTGTGTACGTAGCTGTAGCTTGGAGGTGTAGCCTCATTTAGAGCAACAAACTCGTCAGATCTAATCCAGGTCTCTGTAAGGCATAAAGTATCGAAATTCTTGCTCTTCTACCAGAGCAAGCTGCTCCTCTTCATGTGTATCATCATCATGGTGGTCTGGGTAGTCTGGAACGTGGTTGACTTCTCCCCGTTTGGTCTTTTTGAGAGTGAATGGCCCATCTTCGCCATCTCCTTGTCGCCTTTTCCTGTTCACATCTACCTCATTGCAGCCTGCTTCACGCAGTTTTGCCCTGAAGTTTCCTAGCTTGTACCTGAGACTTGTTAGCCATGCATCACAGCCCGTTATGCTGTCTTTGTCCCGCAGGCATGGATACTTGAGAACTAGAGCAGATGCAACTGATGCTAGTTCATCTTTCTCAGGATAGCCTCCTCTGATTTAAAAAATGGCCTGTGCAAGTTTATCCAAAATTTCTCGTCACCTCAAGGGTCTTTTATTGTCTTTTCATATATCTCATTTCCCTTACGTAATTTTAGCTCAACATCATAGGAGAGCTTTGGGATGGGGAATGGAGAGGTCCATTTAAGGTCCTGTCTTAATGTACTCTTGACAGAATTGCTAAAACTGCCCTGAGTCTGGAGAGAACTACCCTGAGTCTGGAGAGAACTGCTAGGCCTGAAATCTTCAGAATCAAAACTGGCTGTGTCCAAGGAGGAGACAGATCCATTGATGGAATGGTCAGAGAGGTTATGAGGGGTTGAAGAGAGGGGAGAGTTCCACATAATATGCACGTCCCTCTGGCAATTCAGACATTGTGGTCAACTGGCATAAAGAATTTCCAAAATCAGGATCTTCAAACTGGAGGGTGAAATTGCTCTCAAGCTGGAGTCTCTCTTTAAGTATCTCAATAAGCTGGTCCACAGATTCTGGTTGTTCTGCCAGCTGGAGTCGTCTGGCTTCTTTGGGGGACAGGACTACACGAAGTAACAAAGTCTGGAAACAGAGGGCAAAAAGAAAGATTCAGCATTACTACAATGTTACTGACAATTAAAGGCCAATTATAGTGTAAACTGCTGGCAACACACCATGTAGTTTAGTTGCTTTAAATGAGGAGGAATGTCCTTGCAGTCACCATCAATTTCCCACCGACTTGTAGAAGATGGTAATCCGTCAGCGCATCTGGAACCAGGGCTACAATTTCTGAAAGGTGGTGTTCAACAAGTTCATAAGATCTGAAATGTTTGATGTACCATGAAGCGAGCCTTTTACAAATGAATGTCACTTCCTCTGTGTTGACAAGAATGAACACAATCTTATGGAATTCTGGTAATCCACTGCACTGCCCATAAGATAAAATCATGCCCTCTGCATACTGTGTACCATGCAGGTGAATCATTTTAGACAGAGACACATTGGTAAGATGTGGGTACTTCTCTTCAATATGGCACCTGAGTGATGCATCCAATTCTGAAACTTTGACCACTTTCACTTTTTCCACATAAAGCTTTGACTTGAAAACGTTTTGGCTATCTAAATGGTACGCCAACATCTGCTGGTGTTTTGAGGAAAGGGTAAGCAGCACGTTTTTCCAATTTTTGGTGTCATGGATTACCTTTTAAAAAAGCTGTGCTTAGCTTCAAACCTCATTGTCCAAAAATCCACCAACGTCCCATAACAGCGAATTAGATGTGGATAATGGTCTATAAAGTGATGTTTTAGCCTAAGTCGGAACTCTGGGAAGGTACTAGTGAGCAACTTGCGGTGACAAATAGCACAATGCTTCCTCTGAAAGCTTGTGTGAAACAACAATTTCCATTAAAATTTCCCAAGCAGGCTCATGCTCGGGTATCTTGGACCCAATAATAAAAGGAAGCAAGTGTAAAAGTGCCCAATTTTCATGTCTGTTACCTCCAACACTTCCTTTTTCAAAGCTTGCTTTTGAAATTTTGTGTGGTTTGTTTACTTTGTCTGTATATCTGTAGGGAAATGACATTATGCAGTCATTTAGTGAATCCAATGTAATTAGACCTTTTGTTATCAGATTTTTCAAACACAAGGACAATTCCACAGGAACAACCCCCTCAAAAAAATCATGCAAAATATCTGGAGGATATCCGTTTACTGGATGAAAGAACAGAAGATGCTTCCCCAGCACACACTCCCTTTTTACACCATTAATGCTTTGAAGGTTCTCGTTCTGCCCAAGCTCCTTTAATAAGGTGTTATGTCCATCAATATCTTTCAATTGGAAATCATCTACATTAGCTGTGGCAATTTGGTCCTTACTCAGTAAACAAAATCGACAGAACTTCTCAACAGTAAAGCTTTCACAAAACCCTGCAAGACTATGTGCTCCAAGGTTATCAGCGCACACACAAAATATAGTACACTTAACAAACCGATCTAATTCTTCAACATATATTCCCTCTTGTTCTAGATGCTTTATATCTTTAATCAGTGGCTCAAGAAATTTTTCATAGCCATATTGCTTAACATCAACACTTTTACCGAGGAGCGCTAGTTGAATAGAAAGGAGACTGGATCGGAACTTGGCTGGTAAATTTAAAACAACCCAATAAACAGCAGTTATCTTATGAAGTATTCTTGAGGTGCCTAGAGGATTACAAACTACAAAATCGTCTGTATACAGTGCCAAACTGGTGCACTGGTTCTGCTGCCCAAGTAACTTGTAATACTTCCTGTCTTGAAAAGACTCATAGAATCCGGGTACAGAGTCTTGATCAAATTCAATTTGGCCCATAAAATCTGTCTGCCTAAATAAAATCTCAAGTACCTTATTGACTGATATATAAAAAAGTGTTTTTATCAGCTGAGTTATAAAGATATTCTGTGTGTTCTATTACAGAAAAATGTTCACTGAAATATAAATTCCTCCGGTGGTCTGTTGAAAGACAACCTTTCTTTGCTGTTGTGCACAGGAGTGGATTACTTACTATAGCACTGGAAATTTCTTGCAAAACCAAATCATTTACTTCAATTTCATGTCTTGAAATGATGTCTTTAACACTTTTTAGAGTTTCAATACTAGAAAAAGACAGAAGGTTATGCAAATCCTCTACAAGAGTCTGAATTGCACTTCTAGAAATATGCAACACTGTTTGCATAGATAAAAAGAGAGAAGCCAATTTGTGCTCAAGTGTCTCACTATCCACATTTTCCTCAATCTCTTCAACCTCACCCGCTCTTACACACTCCTGTAATCCTGCTTAAAATCAACTTGTTCATCATCACTTGCCTCATCTAAAGTGTTGCTTCGTCCTACAGCTCGAAAATCTTTAAGTGTGCAATTTTTATGATTTCGACTTCTATGAGACAATGGGACATCGCACAGTTTCTCGATTCTTTAAATTTGCACTGCATCCAATCCACTCCTGAAACACAGAAACAAAAAACATTATGATCTTTTAAATAATCCACAAGTAGCATGCTTTGCTGCAAACTCTGTAAATTGTAATAATTATTGTAAAATTACTTGTTTGCTATATGTAGCCTACAAGTGACAATATTAAATCAATATAAGCCCGTAAGGCAACATATTAGGGTAGAAATTGAAGCAAGGTTGAAATGGCTTAAAGGGAGGAGCGGCAACTATAGCAAGTTTGTTGGGCAAACTTTATCACACAGCTCATTTTACCTTGATGGCTATAACTCACTACGACGTTCACAATTTATGCCCTATAAATTAATTAAAATAAATAATTAAAACAAATTACTCGGTTAAAGAAGCGTTAAAGAAAACTTCACACAGCTCTTGTCGGTGTCTCACTATAGCACGCTGGCATGCAGGCATGCACGGCATTGTTAGTTGTCGTTAGCTAGCGTAGCGAACGTGACTAGCGATGCTAACAGCAGCTAACATTGCCAGCTTTGGTAAAATCAGTTCGTACTAAATGACTAAAACTAACTAAATTCATAGTACATCACAGACTGGTTTTAACACGTCCCATCTAGTGAAATAAAGAAAAAAAGAAACACTACTTACCAAAGAAAGCAACCATTGAAGTCCTTCAGAATGCGCGTTCTCTGTCTTCAATTAAGCCCCTGCTCAGTGGTACAGAAACCCCACAGAGTGCTGCAACGCGCATGTCTGTGACGTTGTCGTAAGAACGACTCAGAAATCTTTGATGGATTAGTTTTAAAATTCTTGTGAAGGCAATATGGAGAGAAATTTGTTAGGTATACTTGGTTTTGTTCATTGTAAGTGAAAGATCTTGTTTCTGAGTAAGATTAATTAAAAAAGATATGTTACAGCAACAGTTGCCGGTTATATTTTTTACAGTGTGATCTCCGGCACACAAACATTGAGTCGCATGCCCAGCGCTCAGCTCATCTCATCTCTCGGTTCTGTGAGTATTCAGTTCATCAGAACTGTCTCTATATACCTTTCTGTGTGCATGTGAGAATGCAGGTTCCTTGGTGGGAATCTCTACTCCTTTCGGGAGCATTCTCAGATCAAAGCGCGTGGTTCACCTGCTCTTTCGTGTGTATCTGCGACTGGGCTCATCCACCACGCTACACTGGACAAACATCTGTACATCAGTTATTTCCAGAATGTCTGTGTCTCAAGTGAGCCCAGTGGATCTAGCCCGCATTTGGGAGGCAGTCTCTCAGCAGGCGGTCGAAAACGTTAATCTAAAGCAGGAGGTCGCGAATCTCCAGACGTACGGAGGCCACAGCTCTGCGGCAGGTTCTCGAGAACTGTCCTGCTGAGCCTGCTCTCCAGCCAGCGATCCAACCACCCTCACCTTCTCTCCCCAACTTACTGAAAATGGCATTACCAGATAAATGGAATGGGAAGGATGGGAAGTGCGATGTTTTTCTCACTCACCTCTCCCTTATTTTTGAGTTCCAGCCAACCCATTATCCATCAGATCGAAGCCGGATCGCACTTCTCCCTCCTCACTGGGCAGGCAGCAGAGTGGGCTATGGCAGTCTTGAGGGCCAACAGTGCTGTGGCCTGCTCCTACAAAGACTTCACCCAGCAACTCAAGTCCGCGGATGCACTCTCCCATCAACGCCAGTTGGAAAACCCCCGGACGGATCCCGCACCTGTCCTGCCTCCACGACTCATCCTGGCTCCTCTCCGGTGGGGGTTGGAAGAAAGAGTGTGCCAGCAGCACACCTTGAAACCTCAGCCAGCGGAGACGCCGCCAGGAAGACTGTTAGTTCCCGCCAACCTGCGTCAATAAGTCCTCCAGTGGGCCCACTCCTCTGCGTTGGCAGGACATCCGGGCTTCCTCAGAACCTTCATTCTCCTCCAAAGAGCCTTTTGGTGGAAAACCATGAAAACCGACACAAAAGTATTTGTCCAAGCCTGCGACACGTGTGCTAGAACAAAGACCAAAAATTCAGCAGCTGCTGGGGAACTGCAGCCTCTCCCTGTGCCACACAGACCTTGATCACATATAGCCCTCGACTTTGTAACAGGTCTCCCCGACTCCCTGGGAAAAACACTATCCTCACCATAGTGGATCTATTTTCCAAGGCTGTACACCTGGTGGCTCTAGCCGGACTCCCCACTGCCAAAACCACTGCAGAGCTGGTCCTCAAGCACATAGTCCGTTTGCATGGGTTCCCCAAGGACATCATCTTGTACAGAGGGCCCCAGTTCATGGCCAGGTTCTGGCAGGCCTTCTGCCATCTGATCAACATCACCTCCAGCTTGTCATCAGGATACAGACGAATGGTCAGACAGCGCGGACCAACCAACAGCTGGAATGCTTCCTCCAATGTTTTGTGGCCGATCATCAGCGCTCCTGAGCCCGCTACCTCGTTTGGGCGGAACTATCACACAACCTCCTCACATCTTCTGCTACTGGCCTCAGCCCATTCGAGGTATGCAACGGATTCCAACCCCTGGTGTTCGAACACCAAGAGCCGGAGGTTGGTCCGCAGGTGCCGGCGGATGTGGACTCAGGCCAAAGATCTCAGATCAAAGTGCGTGGTTCACCTGCTCTTTCGTGTGTATCCATGACTGGGCTCATCCACCACGCTACACTGGGCAAACTTCTGTACATCAGTTCATTCCGGTCAATCTCCGTGACAATACCCTTTCAAATGCAGACTTAATGAATACACATGCATGTGTAATAAAACTCATCCTCACAGAGTAGTCCACGGATTACCTAGGACATACCCATTGTAACTGCCTGGAAAATCACTCAAACTTCTCCATACACGCTTAGCTGGAAAGAAACTTAATTCAACTCAATGTTATTTATACAGTGTTTTTTTTCTTTTACTTAATTCTCACAAAGCAGCTTTACAGAGTCCAGGTCCGAGCCCCTAGTGAGTGACGGAGGTGAGGAAAAAATCTGGAGGAAGAAACCTTGGGAGGAACTAAGACTCAAAAGGGGAACCCATCCTCTTAAGTCGACCCGGAGAGAAAGGGACAAAAATCTTTATGGGGATAAATAACAAGAGAACAAGAGAGCTGTTGTGACCCTGTATGAATGTATGTGCTATTATGCACAGTGGTCCAATTTTGACCATATGTACTCAGTTAAATGCCTTGTGTACTGGCAAAAGCCCAATTGTTTGACAAATTATAGGAAGTACGCCTATCTTGCAACACTTGAGCATGTACTGCAAAAACTGGAAACTAAAACAAAAGCATGTAAGAAAGATTGACAAACCAGACAAGACTCATTAGGAAGCATATGTTCCTGTAGTGACATGGCTAGTGCCCATGTCACGTTATTACAACATTTAGCTGAATACTTGTATTGTTCAAAATATTTTTCTCAATTTGTCCCTCTCCTGTAGCGAGCAATGTCAACAAGAGGCTAAGGGTCAGAAGCCCCAGAAAGAAAACTGTTTCATCCTCCTCTGACTGTAGTAGAGCTGTAATTCGGCCTTAAAAGTTAGGCCCAACAAGGCCCGAACCCGACAGACTTCGACCCAGGCCTGACAAGTACATTTTGATTGACAGCTTTTTAAAAGCCCGAACCCATTTACAGCCCAACATTACTCAAATGTGCGTATGCACACAGCTCTTTGGCCTTTTGTCAGGAATGTCACAGGTGGATTCGGTCCGGACCAGGAAGGTAGGGAAGAGGCGTCATCACGGTTTTCCATAGATACTGCATTATTAGTAAAAACACAAAACAACACTGAAAAGGCTAGGGGCTAGGTGAGGAGATGAGGCGAGTAGATTGGAGTGAGTAGAGAAGGAAGGAGGAGAACATAGACAGGAAGACTGGAGAGGAAAGACACAACACCTAAACAGAACTAATGGAGTAACAGCTACAACTGGGAACAGGTCCCTTAAATACCCATCCAAGGGTAATCAGTTCATAATTGTATTCCCCAGCTGTAGTCACTTCAATGAGTCATTGATACATTTTAACGTAATTTATTCATGACTAACGTAGGCTATAAGCCACTTGGAAGTGGGAACAAAGAAATAAAATAAGTCCTCTGTTAACATCGTAACATCTCAGTGTTCTAAATAGGCCTAGGAATACACTTAGCCAAATAGGTAAATGCGGCAATAAAAATGAGTCTTTCTTAACAAATTAAATTAAGATAAATTCTAAATTAAGCAATAATGAAATTAAGAAAAGGCTCTGCTGAACTGGAGCGGGGGCTGGAGCGGTACCCGAGCTGAACTGGAGCTGGAGCGGGCCTGAGCTGAACTGGAGCTGGAGCTGGAGCGGGCCCGGGCTGGACTAGAGCTGGAGCGGATTCGGGCTGGACTGGAGCTGGAGCTGGAACAGATTCGGGCTGGACTGGAGCTGGAGCTGGAACGGATTCGGGCTGGATTGGAGCTGGAGCTGGAGCTGGAACGGATTCGGGCTGGACTGAAGCTGGAGCTGGAGCTGGAACGGATTCGGGCTGGACTGGAGCTGGAGCTGGAATGGACTCGGGCTGGACTGGAGCTGGAACGGACTCGGGCTGGACTGGAGCTGGAGCTGGAGCGGATTCTAGGACCTGAGTGGTCGTACAATTATGAACTGATTACCCTTGGATGAGTATTTAAGGGACCTGTTCCCAGTTGTAGCTGTTACTCCATTAGTTCTGTTTAGGTGTTGTGTCTTTCAGTCAGGCTACCTCTGGCCAGCACATGGAGGGCTGTGCGGCCCCCCAAAGAAATGCCACCCCACACCATTACTGACCCACTGCCAAACCTGTCATGCTGGAGAATGTTGCAGGCAGCACAATGTTCTCCACGGCGTCTCCAGACTCTGTCACGTCTGTCACATGTGCTCAGTGTGAACCTGCTTTCATCTGTGAAGAGCACAGGGCGCCAGTGGCGAATTTGCCAATCTTGGTGTTCTCTGGCAAATGCCAAACGTCCTGCACGGTGTTGGGCTGTAAGCACAACCCCCACCTGTGGATGTCGGGCCCTCATACCACCCTCATGGAGTCTGTTTCTGACCATTTGAGCAGACACATGCACATTAGTGGCCCACTGGAGGTCATTTTGCAGGGCTCTGGCAGTGCTTCTCCTGTTCCTCCTTGCAAGGTGGAGGTAGCGGTCCTGCTGCTGGGTTGTTGCCCTCCTACGGCCTCCTCCATGTCTCCTGATGTACTGGCCTGTCTACTGGTAGCACCTCCATGCTCTGGATACTACGCTGACAGACACAGCAAACCTTCTTGCCACAGCTCACATTGCGGTGCCCTCCTGGATGAGCTGCACTACCTGAGCCACTTGTGTGGGTTTTAGACTCTGTCTCATGCTACCACTAGAGTGAAAGCACCGCCAGCATTAAAAAATGACCAAAACATCAGCCAGAAAGCATAGGAACTGAGAAGTGGTCTGTGGTCACCACCTGCAGAACCACTTCTTCATTGGGGATGTCTTGCTAATTGCCTATAATTTCCACCTGTTGTCTATTCCATTTGCACAACAGCATGTGTTGTTTAAGTGTTCCCTTTATTTTTTTGAGCAGTCTATTACTTAAATTTTGGTGGGTGGGTAGTATTGCACATTCCCCTTTTTGACATATGTGTTAGTGTAACTTATAGATATGGGGTGAAACTTACAGACTCTGGATTAGTACACATGCACTTTTCTTTGTTGCGCATTCATAAGCAGAAATTATTTGGGAAACATCAGATACAGTAATACTGATCAAGAAGCGGCAGAAACACAGCCATTACGCGTGGCGGCTGGAAGCAGTTGCTGGGCCCAATAGTGGGTTCATATACTATTTAATAATTTTATTTGTACTTTTAATTCAACAAGATATTGTAATACATAAATTAAACTTAAAAAATTTGAACCTTATGGGGATTCGGAGACCCTGAAACAGAGCGGACTGCAAGGCTGGATTCAATTATGTGAAAGCCAGTAACACTTCTTCAGTCCACTTTACTTGGGCAGAGCTAGATAATTGATGCGTTAGCTCCCGCAAAGGGTGCTCAACCGAGAATAATTTGGAATAAATGTGCATTTGTTTCACAGAGCTAAGTTGGGGCACAGCCTGAATCGCTTTAACCCGATCTGTGCTGTAAAAATGTGTCCTAAAACTGGACCTATTGTCACACAAACTGTAATTTGGACTTAGATGCTTTATGGCCCTTCTCAGCAAAAAATTAAGACACAGCATAGCCTTTTTTTCACAGAGCTCTGACTTTGGCACACATATCAACACATAATCCACATACTGTAGCCTAACGGAACAAAGCTCTCAGGCAAACGTGGATGTTTCCAATGAATTTTTCAAAGCCATATTATAAATGTTACCCCTGACACAATCTCGTAAATGTGTATGACTTCACTTGGAACTCAAACGCGAACCAAAACTGACTGTCCAAAAGTAAAGGGATGCAAAAAAAAATGCATTCACGTGATCACTCACAGAAAACCATGCAGCATCGGATGGTATTTGACTCAAAATAGTGTATGAATTTGGAGTAATTACAAAGCAAACTAAACTTTTCCTTGTAATATTATAGGATTGGATCACAAGTAATATTATAATCATTCACTGCAAAAAGTTTCACTATTCATTAATGCCTGGTAATAAGCTGGCATGCAGGAATTATTCATCCCTTCATTGAATATCTCCTGTCAAATATTTCAGATTTTTTTTTCTTTTAATCTAGAACTGCCTCAGTGTGTGTGAATTGTAAATGTGTTGGCCATATGTTCCTCAATGTCCATTAGTTGCTTGTCATCACACACGTGTTGCAGGTGTTGGTGCTGTCTGGATATTCTTGAGACCAGAGTGTCTCTCCTGCCCACGAGGGCGGCAGGCTCCTTGTCCGTAGTATCTTCTCCTGCCTCTGTCTGTCATTTTGCTGGACCTCTGAAATGTGCCTTGCTCTCACGTGAATGCTAGACTGTCACTCGAGGTCCTTCCAGGGAAGGAGGGGCTTCCCCACTGTTTCTCTTCTGCTTCTGGTGGGCTGCTCTGGGAATGGAGACTTCTGCACTTGGTTCGTTTTGCTGAGCTTTTAGTATAGTGGCCAGTGAGAAATGTGTAATGTCTAAGGTAATATGTGATTGTATGGTTATTTAGCAGCTGTTAAATAAATTAACAAGATTTTTTTTTTCTCTTTTCTCTTTTCAAACACTTTTTTTAAAAATATTTTTTTATCAAAGAGATATCAATGCAATGTATATATGAAGCCAAGGAAAGCCAAAAACCCCAGAAAGGTTCGTCAGGTGCTGAAAGGAAAACAGATAGCCCTGAGAATCTATCGATCTAGGTCAGAGTCTCTGTGCGGAGCTCGCGGCTCTGCGACAGGTTCACGAGGACCGTCCTGCTGAACCAGCCCCCCAGCCGGCGGTCCAACCACCTCCACCTTCTACTGTTACTTTCCCTAAAATGGCACTACCTGATAAATGGAACGGGACAGATGGGAAGTGTAATGTTTTTCTCGCCCATCTCTCACTTCTGTTTGAGTTTCAGCCTACCCGCTATCCCTCAGAACGCAGCCGGATCGCACTTCTCACCTCCCTACTCACCGGGCAGGCAGCTGAGTGGGCTACAGCGGTCCTGAGGGCCAACAGCGCTGTTGCTTACTCCTATGAGAACTTCACCCAACAACTCAAGGCCGCTTTCCAGCATCCTGAGAGTGAGGTGGTGGTGGACTCCAGGCTTTATCATCTCCACCAAGGAGACCGTAACATCAGTAAGTATACGGCTGAATTCCGGACCCTCGTGGTCCAGACCTCCTGGAGTGACGCAGCTCTCCACACAGCTTATTATGAAGGCCTGTCTGCCAGAATGAAAAACGAGTTGGCTGGTCACGAGCTACCATCTACATTTGAAGGGACGGTCCAACTCGCCATCCGAGTGGACCTGCGTCTCAGCTCACTTCCTAAGCCTGCACCTCGGACCAAGATATTCGAATCTGCATCCACTGCTAAGGCCACGGCTCGACCATCGCCACTGCCATGGCCACGGCTCGACCATCGCAGAGGCCCACTCTCTCAGAGCCGGGGAACCCATGCAGCTTGGACGCACCTTCCTGTCAGCGGCGGAGACGGAACGCTGCCATCGCGAAGGCCTTTGCGCCTATTGCGCCTCCCCCGACCATCATCATGCTGTCTGTCTTCTCCGCCCGGAAAAAGGTCAGAATAAGGGGAGGAACTCACCTGGTCCGTGGCTGTCACCTCCTGCCAACCAACCGTTTCTCATCTCACCATCCAGGTAGGTCTCCAACTGGGCCACCAACAGATCGTGACCGCTGCTTTCGTTGATTCGGGGGCAGCTGGGAATGTTATCGATCAGGCTTATGCTGCCCAGTTACCAAAAGAACATAACCTATCCAAATGACCATTGACGACCACTTGGAGAAGATTCAATTCTTCGTCACCCATCTCTCAGCTCCACCCATCATCTTGGGACACCCCTGGTTAATGAAGCGTGACCCGTTAATTTCCTGGAGTCAACAGAAAGTTCTTCAGTGGGGCCCGACCTGTCGGGAACTCTGTTCCCAGGTGAAGGCTGAGACGTGCTCGGGGAGTCTAAGGCCCTCAATGTTGACCTCGAGTCCCGTACCACGACCTGGCAGGGGTCCTCAGTAAACAAGGAGCCGTTCGTCTTTCCAACTCATCGCCCCTACGATCTGGCCATAGACCTCCAACCAGGTGCAGTACCGTCCCGCCGCCGTCTGTACTCTCTCTCCCAGGGGGAACAGAAGGCCATGGAGGAGTACGTAGCTGATGGTCTTCGTAACGGCACCTGATGAAACATCATCGTCCCCCGCAGCCGCAGGGTTCTTCTTTGTAAAGAAAAAAGACGGGGGTCTCCGTCCCTTTGTCGACTATTGGGGGCTCAACAACGTCACTATCCAGAACCGTCATCCATTCCCTCTCACAAACACGCTGGACGCCCTGGACGCCCTCTCTGGTGCCAACATCTACACCAAGCTGGACCTGCGGAGCGCCTACAACCTGGTCCACATCAGAGAGGGTGACGAGTGGAAGACTGCCTTCACCCACCGGCCACTATGAGACCTTGGTTATGCCGTTTGGCCTGTGTAATAGTCCATCTGCTTTCCAGAACTTCATCGATGATGTCCTCCATGACATGCTGGGTCGGTGGTGTTTCGCCTACTTAGACGATACACTCATTTACTCCAAGACTGAAGAGGAGCATACCCAGCATGTCAGAGCAGTTCTACAGAGGTTGCTGGCCCACCAGTTGTTCTGTAAGTTGGAGAAATGTGCTTTCCACCAGCACACCACCACATTTCTTGGCTTTGTGATCTCCCGCAGGGTGAGACCATGGATCCCCAGAAGCTGGAGGCTGTGCGTTCTTGGCCCATACCCAAGACGCTTAAACAGCTGCAATATTTTCTGGGGTTCACAAATTTCTATGGGTGATTTATCCGGGGCTTCAGCATGACTGCAGCACCTCTCACTACTCTCACCAAACCCATCTCAGGACACTTCTCACACAATCCAGAAGCCATCAAAGAATTTCATGCTCTCTGTCAGCAGTTCATGTCAGCTCCCAACCTCCTTCACCCGGACCCAACCAAATCCTTCGTTGTTGAGGTGGACGCCTCCGATGTGGGCATAGGAGCCGTTCTCTCACAGCGAGGTCCAGACCAGAAAATGCATCCCTACAGTTTCTTCTCTAGAAAGTTCAACCCCACACAACAATGATGCGGAGTAGGGGACTGTGTGTTGTTGGCCATCAAGTGGGCTCTAGGACAGAGTGGTGTCACTGGCTCCAGGGCGGCGGTGACCCATTCATGGTCTGGACGGACCACCAGAACCTCATTGCCATCCGACAGGCCAAACAACTTAACCCCAAGCAGGCGCGGTGGGCTTTGTTCTTTTAACAGTTTCACTTTCACCTTACTTACCGTCCGGGGTCCAAGAACACTAAAGCTGACGCCCTCTCCCAACAACATCAAGTGGAGAGTCCCCGGATGGACCCGGCGCCTGTCCTGTCTCCACAACTCATCCTGGCTCCTCTCTGGTGGGGGTTAGAAGAAAGAGTGCACCAGGGGCACACCTTGGAACCACCACCAGCGGAGACACCTCCAGGAAAACCGTTCGTCCCCACCAGACTTCACCAAGAAGTTCTCCAATGGACCCACTCCTCAGCTCTGGCAGGACACCTCGGCTTCTCCAGGACTCTCACTCTTCTTCACAGAGCTTTTTGGTGGAGAACAATGATGATGGACACCAAAGACTTTGTACAGGCCTATGACACCTGCGCACATGCAAAAACTGTAAATTCAGCAGCTGCTGGAGAACTTCAACCTCTTCCTGTCTCACACTGACCCTGGTCACACATCACCCTTGACTTTGTGACTGGTCTCCCTGAATCCATGGGAAAAAATATAATTCTCATCGTTGTGGACTGCTTCTCCAAGGCCATGCACCTGGTGGCTCTGACCGGACTCCCCACTGCAAATACCACTGTGGCACTAATCATCGAGCACGTAGTCTGTTTGCATGAGTTCCCCAAGGACATCGTCTCAGACAGAAGGCCCCAGTTCACGGCCAAGTTCTGGCGGGCCTTCTGCCGTCTGATCAGTGTCTGATCAGCTTATCATCAGGATACCATCCTCAGACAAATGGTCAGACCGAGCGGACCAACCAACAACTGGAACGCTTCCTCTGATGCTTCATGGCTGATCGTCAGCACTCCTGGGCTCGCTACCTCATTTGGGCAGAACTGTCTCACAACCTCCTCACCTCCTCAGCCACTGGCCTCAGCCCATTCGAGGTATGCAACGGATTCCAACCCAAGGTGTTCGAACATCAAGAACCAGAGGTTGAGGTACCATCACCCCAACAGTTGGTCGGCCGGTGCCGGCAAATGTGGACTCAGGCCAGGGAGTCCATTTAACGTGCCAACCGACGTTACACTCAACAATATCGCTGCCGGGACCCTGTATGTACCACATTGGTGGGCCTATCTCTCTACTCGGAACATCCACCTGCATACAGAATCCAAGAAGCTGGCTCCATGTTTCATTGGACCATTCAAAATCACCAAACGCATCAACCCTGTCACCTTCCAGCTCCAGCTGCCTGCTTCTCTCAGGATCCATCTCATCTTCCACATGTCTCAGTTTAAACCTGTTTTTTTTCTCCTCTGTCTCCCCAGGCTCCGGCCACTCCTACGCCTCAGATCATCGATGGTGGCCCTGCCTACACGGTTCGGCGGATCCTGGATTTGCGATTCCATGGTTGTGGCACCCAGTACCTCGTCGACTGGGAAGGCTAAAGAATGGTCCTGGGTTGCCGGCCGCTTCATCCTGGACCCATCGCTCATCCAGGACTACCGTTGTCGGGTATCCTCCCAGCCGGGTGGGTACTGTCACATGCACCGGGTCACGCGATGTCACCAGAAGTAACTCACGCAAAGGGTATATAAACAGGAAATAGGTGATATCCGGCACACCGACATTGGAGTTGTGTGCCCAGCTCATTCTCCAGCTCTTCTCTCGGTACGGTGAGTACTCTGTTTATCAGAACACCTGTTATATACCCTTTCTGTGTGCGTGTGAGAACGCAGGTTCCTTGGTGGGAATCTAGTCCTCTGTGGAGCGTTCTCAGATTAAAGTGCGTAGTTTACCGGCTCTTTCGTGTCTTTCCGTGACTGGGCTCATCCACTACGCTACAACTGGGCAAACTTTAGTCATGGTCAGTCCCCGTGACAAATACAGAACAGAGATGTCATTAAGGAATATTTGTAAGAATCTTTTCTGAACCATTACAACTGTTATCATACTCTTGTACTGTTAGTACTGTTCTGTTAACAAGTATTTTGGGCACATTTTACGGACGCTACTGTATGTAGCCATATGGGTAATACCAATGATGTTCTAATGTTATTACCCAGTTTATATCCCTCCCAATGCTAATGTCAGCACTGCTCTTTCTCATGGTCATGGTCAGTCCCCGTGACAAATACAGAACAGAGATGTCATTAAGGAATATTTGTAAGAATCTTTTCTGAAGGAAAAGATCTTTGGAAGCCGACAGAAATGGTTTCATTATGAGAAAATGGTATGTTACCATGTTGCTTGTTACCATTACAACTGTTATCATACTCTTGTACTGTTAGTACTGTTCTGTTAACAAGTATTTTGGGCACATTTTACGGACGCTACTGTATGTAGCCATATGGGTAATACCAATGATGTTCTAATGTTATTACCCAGTTTATATCCCTCCCAATGCTAATGTCAGCACTGCTCTTTCTCATCTGCTGGATATTGTAAATAAACAAAGCACTTAAATGGCTGGGGACTTTAACCAAGCATCACAGTCGCTTCGGTACATTAGCATATTGCTAACAGCCTTAGCCGTCTCCGGAACGCTGTCGTTGAGCTACGTCTCCGTAAAAACATAACTCACGCTGGGTGGCGCATCACTTGTGATGTCTCTTCCCCTGGCCATCGGCATCAGGCAACACCATGAAGTGAGGTCAGTCAACCCAAGTAAAGCTGCTGGACTTAATGGAGTATGAGGCAAAGTCCTCCAATTCTATGCAAACCAGCTCTTTGGTGTCTTTACAAAGATTTTCAACATCTCCTTGTCACAATCCACCATAATCATGTCGGCTATCATCATTCTAGTACCAAAGAAACCCGCCGCGATCAATTGCTCTGACACCAGTCATCATGAAGTGTTTTGAGAAACTGGTTCTTCAGCATATTAAAGCCAGCCTACTGCTCTGATACGCATCAATATGCATACCGGAGTAACAGGTCCACTGAGGATGCCTCGCCATACCCATGCACACTGCACTAAGTCATTTGAAACATGACGGGACCTACGTGAGGATGCTCTTTATTGATTTTAACGCAGCATTTAATACTATACTACCGGACATTCTCACTAACAAGCTGCTCCACCTGGGCCTCTCCACCCCTATCTGTATCTAGATAAAAGACTTTCTCACAAACCAATCAAAGAGCGTTAGAGTCGGCCCCCACCTTTCTTCCTCCATCTCACTCAGCACTGGTGGCCCTTAAGGCTGCATACTGCACCCAGTGCTTTACTCCTTATACACTTATGACTGCATTCCAGCCCACCAGAGCAACACAGTTATTAAATTTGCTGATGACACAACTGTGGTCAGTCTTATCTCAGAGAACAACGAGACACATTACAGGGATGTTATCGAGAGTCTGACATCATGGTGTCTAAAAAACCTACTGCTGAATACTGCAAAAACCAATTAACTCATCCTTGATTTTAGGAGGATGCGAAATGGGGATCCTGCACCTCTGCTGATAAACGGCAACTGTGTAGAGAAAGTCCACTCTTTTAAGTTCCTGGGATTATGTGTTAGACACGTAAAGACTGAAGCATTGACTGGCGTGTAACAGGTTGACTTTATTCTGTCTTCTGTAAGAGAAGAATAGCTTTTATGAGCAATGACTTCACTGTGCTGACTGATGTACGCGGCTAACGCTTGAACTGAGCTGCTTCTAAGGCTCGAGAAGTCAGTCTCTGTTACATATTATGTACAAAAAGAAAAATATATTAACCTCCATATGAAATAACAATAGACCTGGCTTGTGGATTTACAAGTATACATCTCCGGTCTTATACTTATTATTTCACCAATGGACAAGTGCTTCAATAAATCTGTATATGATGTACCATATAATAACACATCTAACATAAACAACAAGCATAAAATCATCATTTAACACAGATGCTAATGGTAGTTAGCATTAAGGCTAATGGCAGTGAAATTCCAACATACAGAACGGTCTCAAAATGTAATCCAGGCCAACAAAACATTGTCTTGAACTTACTCCTAATAATGTTACCTATCTAATGCTTGTGCATTTAACTCACCTGTAATCACAGAAAAGAATAGCTTTTATGAGTAATAGCTTTTTTATGAGTTCACTGTGGTGACTGCTGTACACAGCTAATGCTTGAACTGAGTCGCTCTCTCGCTGGGGGTAGATGTGGGATGAAGATGCTGACCACGGCTTGACATTAGAGTCTCTGTCTCCCTGCTGGGGCGTATCTTCATCTGAAGGATAGTCGCTGAGCTGCTCCTGGTCTGCTTCACCCTCTGCTGCCGATGGACTATCTTCTTCTGCTGCAGTGGCCCGGTCATCGAGGTGATAAGTGTCCTCCACCTGGGGTTGCTCCAGCTGCTGCTCCGGCTCAGACTTGGGAATGTGCCCCTGAGTTCTGCTGTCCTCACAGCTCTGTAGGTGAGGAGATCTCCAGACAAGAGCACCTTCTTCATCACTTTCTGTTGCAGCCTCCAACGCCATTAATAATTTGCGTGGAGCCACTATGATGGGAGCAGCCGGTGAAGTTAATGACACGTGGGTTTCTTACTTTTTCCACTTAACCGTTTATTTGTTTTGTACCACAGTCAAAAAACTGTGTCCTCCTTACTACTCCTCCCGCCACCTTATTCAAAATCACCTGTGCCCTGTATACGTAAGGTGATACATAAGGTGAGAGGAGGTGGGGCGACATAGGAGCTAATGTGGATGTCATGGTGTACTGTGGGGAAAGGACGCACAACCAGCACCACAAAGATAGCTCAATGATAATCCTTTATTTACAAAGTCCACAAATGCCCCCACGGGCGTACGCGAGTACTTTACTGAAACTGAAGTCCTTCTCCACACGGAGAGTTCATCCAACTAAATTACTATTTCCTCCTCTCAGTCCACAGTCCGTGAGCCAAAGCCAGTGTCCCGAGGGCTCCGGCACTCTCACTCCTGCAGGGGATAGACAGATAGATCACACACACACACACACAGCAGAGCCACCCCTTGCTTCGAGCCCCAGCTCCGCTTCCCACTCGAAACCTGAGAGCTTCCCAGCCTCAGGCACCAGGAGCCGCGTGGGCACGAACCGGGCTCAGGAACTGCGTAGCTGCGTGAGAGACCTGAGTAGATATGTTTTCTCTTTCTGCAGTCAAAAGGGCCACCAATATTCCCCAAAACCACAAGGGTGACCCAGCGTCGCTTCTGTGGACCGGCCGGGTTTTAAACTAACACACTCACCCACACAACCAATCACACAACGCCAAGAATTAACCTCCCATTAGGGCTATTAGTTAAGACAGGTGGACTTGTGCTTGGCTGCCTGGCAATCCCGGTGCAGGGCTCAACAATGCTCTTAACATGCACCTTGGTCGCCAGGCTCCCAAGCACCATGCATACACACATGCATACCTTAACCCCTACCCGTCCAGGGCTGTACCACCTAGTATGTGGGCGACTGACTCCGCTGTAGTGGATCTATAAATCTGAGCCCATTATTGCCCAAGCACCCCATGACACAGACTGAATTCTAATATCATAGGAAAGCTGTTATCACTGTAATCATACTAATAAAATGAAACAACAAAATAGCAAAAATGGCTCATTCCGGCCCCTAATTGTGTACAGTATTCATTTGACCATTACAGTGATAAACATGTAGCCATTAAATATATTTCATATGTTTTAGTGTTTACAGTCCATAAATTGTATATCAGTAAAAAAAAACTTCATAGTTCTATTCAGTGGAAAAAATGAAAAAATCAAAAAGCAAAATATAAAAAATATCTTCTTCAAAAGGTCTTCAAAGTAAAAAGATAAAGGGAAAGAGGGGTAAATGAATAAAGTCACTATGTCAAAGTTATGTCAAGTCATGTCAAGCCTCCAGAAGAAGGCACAGCTTAGTGATGGGTCTCTCCAGAACGTTGCCTCTGGTCCGTATCTTGACTCGTCAAACATGTCCTCTGCTGTCTGGGGTGGTCTCTATTATTCTTCCCATTAACCAGGAGTTACGTGGTGATGTTTTATCCATGATCAATACTATGTCATCTGGCTTGAGGTTCTCTCTCACCACATTCCACTTTTCATCCAACATTTGCTGCCTAACAATTGAGAAGAGGACCCTTTTGATGGTTCGGGTGAGTCTCTCCTGTGAGCCTCCATGGTGTGAGCCGAAAGGAGGATTGAAAGTCCACGTTATTCCCTTAATTGATAGGCTTTGCTGGATCTTGACGTGATTCAGAAGCGCAAGTGAATTTCTCAGTTTACGTTCTGCCCCCACAAAGTTTTTGCCATTATCAGTGAACATCTCTTTGACCTGACCCCTCCTGCACATGAATCTTCGGAGAGCAGCTATGCAGGAGTCAGTGTCCAAGAAATGTGCCAGCTCTAACTGGACTGCTCTACTGACAAGGCAGGTGAATAGGACTCCATACTTCTTTACCATCGCCCAGCCTCTCTTCGTTTCAATAGGGCCAAAGTAATCAACCCCAACGTAGGTGAAGGGAGGATGGTCTGTTTACGTGCGTCTCAATGGCAGGTCAGCCATCTTCTGCACAGTAGGTGGAGTGTGCCAGCGTCTGCAGAAAACACAATCCCTTATGGTCCTTCTTCTAAAATCTTTAGCGTAGCTTTGCCAGCGTATGATTTCTTCCCCCATGGCCGACTGTAATGTGAGTGTGCCTGATGAGCAATCTGGTTAGGTGGCTGATCTTGGGTAGGATGGCTGGATGTTTAAAATCTTCTGGCACTGCCATCTTACTCAGCCTCCCACCCATTTGCAGCACTCCAACATCATCAAGAATAGGGTCGAGGTTGTAAAGTCTGCTGCCTGTCTTGACAGACGTCTTCCCTTTCTGCAGTGCTGAGAGCTCCTCTGGGAAATGATGCTGCTGGACACACCTGAGGAGAGCCTTTTGGTGCGTGCGAGATCCTCAACTGACAGATGTTCAAAAGTCAGTAGTTTTGATCTTTTCTTGATGTCCTCTGTCTGTTGGTCTAAGAGTGACATTACTTTTCTTTTTCTGCTTAACTGTATAAGTAGGTATTTGAATTGCAGGAGCCTTGCAGTAGCTCTTTTCAGATGATCCCAGGAGGAAAAGTGTTGTATGATTGGATCGTATATCAAGTTATCGTATATAACTTGATGACTGGATCGTATATCTCTGTTGCTGTTACACTGAGAACTGCAACAGTCCAGGTCATCATCAGAAACAGAGAGGGCTGCTTCAGAAAGTCTGGTCCATTCAGCCATCGTTCAGACAATCAGAAAGGATTCAATTGACATGCCTCACGAGGCATCATCCACAGGGTTAAAGCCACTGCTCACATAGTGACATTGAAACTCTTCTGATGGTAGTTACTCTGTTGGCTACATATGTTTGGAAGCGGCAGATGTCATTTAGGATGAACTTTATGACAGAGGTGCTATCCATCCAATAGACTGGTGGCTCTAGAATTAATTCTAGTTCCCTCTCTGGTATCCTGTTGATCCGCACTGCCAGGACCGCAGCTGCCAGTTCTAGTCTGGGGATGGTTATGGGCTTCAGCAGTGCTATTCTTCCTTTGCCCCTCACAAATGCCACATAGATGAGACCTCTGGTGTCTGTAAGCCTCAAGTAGCTCACTGTGCCATATCCTACTTCACTGGCATCACAGAAATGGTGTAGCTGTGTTGGGTAGACTTCCCAAAACTCTTTTGATCTGTAGCATCTGCTGATGTTTATGTCTCCCAGCTGGCCCAGTGTACCAACCCAGGTCTCCCATCTTTTGGTGAAGTCAGAGGGAATCTCTGAGTCCCATCCAAGGCTTCCTCTGCACAGTTCTTGTATTATCCTCTTTGCAGGAAGGATCACAGGCACAAGAAAACCAAGAGGGTCTTACAAAGAGTTGACAACAGAGAGAATGCCCCGGCGCGTGCAGGGCTACTGTTTTGGTGAGATCTTAAAGCATAGGGTGTCTGAGCTGATGTTCCACTAGATACCAAGAGTGCGCTCTAGATTGACATCCATTATCTCTTTCAGAGTTCTATCTTCCTCTGGGACTGAAGCTAGCACGGATATGCTGTTGCTCACCCACTTTGTCAATCTGAAGCCTCCTGTAGTGCATGCTGCTTTAAGATCATTAACCAGGCATATGGCCTGTTTCTCAGATGAAGATTTCAGGCGGTCATTGACATAAAAATTCTTTATTATGGTATTCAGCACGTCTGAGCTCACCTTTGCCTCATTGTCTTCAGCAGTTCTCTTCAAAGCATAGCTGGCGCAGCTTGGCTAGGAAACGGTGCCAAAGAGATATTCCATAAGGGGATGGATACTGTCAGGGTAATGAACTAGGTTGAGAGAAATCAAACAGACAAAAAGTGCCTTGCTCAAAGAATCAGGAAAAGATTTATTTTCTCATCAG
>JBBPCX010109000.1:0-21617 GCA_037974365.1 Hydrocynus forskahlii
GGGCCGGGCTGGGCTCGGACACAAGGTGCACGGGCTCAGGTAGGGTCGGGTTTCATTTTTTGGGCCCGATCTAAACTGTACTGTGCAGCAACAGATGGGCTACAGTCAGAAAATGCATGCCTATATTGTCGTAATGATGGTCAGAAAGGGGACCAAATTTCAGTTATCAAATATGTGGGTTTAATCAAATATGAAGGTTTAGAAGCATCAAACATAAATTGGTCAATCTTTGGCTAACCATGAGAACAGAAATAATCAGAAGTCATATTTTTTTTTTTTTACAATCCAAGAAGCCCAGGAGATAAACAGTAGCATGAGGGCAAGACAAAACTCGTAATCCAGGCTGGGCATAAAACAAGTCAAAACCAGAGATGGGCGTATCATAGGCAAGGCTAGAGGCATTAGTCAACGTACAGTCAATCTGCTTAAAGAAACAAAGCAAGGAGAATACAAGAACACTCTCAGTACACCAAGGAAGTTAATGCTTCGCAATGATACTTTCTAAGATCAGTCCGTAGATAGTGATATAAACAGGAAGTCCTTCGGGTAATCTTGAGTGTGACCATTGGCTCCCCTTGCAGCACAGAAGGTGAACTTCAGGGTAGGATGTCACTAACGTGCACCCGTGTGGCAGAGGTGAACATTTTTTGTTTGGGCCCCCTGTTGGACCATCTTCCTCATTCAGTTTCTCAGTAGATGAAACTGAATTCTCTTCTCATATCTCCCTGTATGTCACTCAGGGCTCATATTAGTTCGTTCATTTCCGCATACAGGGAAGCAGTACCTCTGTACTTCACTGTGGTACTGTGTCCTTGCCCCAATCCAGCCCATCACAACCTACACAACATGACAAGCTACGTTTTTGCCAAATCTGACCAGAGTATATTGTTCATGAGTTCTAATTTGTCTAAACTCTGTGTGCAAATTTTAGGTCTCTGGGATGTCATCAGACAGTGTTCAGGCTTGGAGCCGCAGCACAGATCATGACACAGGATAAAGAGCCAGAGGGAAACTGAGTAAAGTATCAAAACCTGATGCTATATAGAAATATACGGTATATGGGAAAATAATTAAATACACAATTTGGACCTTTTTGGAGCACACCTGTCTGGGGTATTTTGGAGATCACGGTTATGGCTAAACTTGTCTGTTGGGCTGAAAAACTGATCTGATTGTACCTTCAGAATTTGGTCTCTCATTCTGCTAGTTTTGTAATAGATTTATTGCTAATTTCATATGTTAAGCACCGATTTCACATTCAGCACTTGTAGTATTTAGGAGCCTATGATCATTTAATCCAGTGCTTATTTTTCCACTTCCCTAGACATTTGAGGATAGTTTTGAATTGATTCCAGTATTCACATATGTCTTTTCCCCATGAGCCCTTGCAGCTGAATGCCAGGCATCATAGTGGAATAAATGACAAAGGCAACAGTAGTCAGGATTACATGACTTGCTGTGATCTACATTTTGAGCTTATGCTAATGTCTTTGTGTGACTATGACAAAAGTAACTGTAGAAATAACACAGATTCTTGTCCAGCACAACAATATTCTTTGTTAACACTGTATTTGGGTGGTCCAGTGTAGATGATTTGTAGATGCTCAGCTTGTCTTTAACTAAATATCTTTTACTTGTTACTGAACCTTAAGTGATGAAAATTCTATTAAATCTACTCTTAAACCTAATCCTAACCTACTTAAATCCGCTTAAAACTTAAATCTTATTCAAACCTTAAATCCAAACCTGAAATTGCTTATGATCCACTGATAGTGGATTGCTGACAATTAAAGTCATAAAGTAATTCATAAACTGTACATGAAAAAGTCTTGCAACTGTTGGAACTTATTTAAATAGACCTTTTTAAGTAGTGTCTGTGTAGGTTTAAGATATTGTGATATAGGTGTATATAGGTGTTATAATAGTACAGCTTTACACATTTATAGTTTGAAATTCTATGTTGCTATTTTTCATGCTATGTTAAAATAGCATGTTGAAAATAGCATTACCACCATTCTAACAACAGAAGTGCATTTCAAGCTGTCCTAAACTTTGACTCACATACAAAATAAAATTGTAATGAGTAACTCCAAACTGTTCTGCATTGGCGATGAAGGAAATCTGGCCTTCTGTACAGCTAAAGCAGTTGTTCTCACGAGAGAAGGCATTAGTGGGAGGTGCGTGAACAGGAATTTGTTATGCATGCAGCATGGCTCCAAAGACTTTTGGGTCACATGTTTTTGTGGTGAGGATGCAGCTAAATAAAGACAGATGAAGGTGGGCTGTGTGTGTGTGTCACCCCATTACTCTGATCCCTTTCACATTATTGCACTGTCACTATCCTACTGAAAAATCAGCCAGTGCAACCTTGGAGTACTTCACCTTCCAAATTCAGCACAGGTAGAGATGGATCAGCCAGAAAAACAGTGGCTTTCTTTCTTTCTTTCTTTCTCACTCTTTTTTTCCTCTTTCACTGCTCTCATGTTCTTGTTCTTTATTTTGTTTCTCTCATCCTGTCTCACTCACTTTTTGTCTTCTCTCTCTCACTTTCTTCTCTTTCTCCATCTCTCTCATCTCACCATCTTTCTGCTTTTATTCTGTCTCTCTCTACTTCACTCCCTCTCTCTTTTTTCTCCTGTTTCAGGGTCACTAAGTCTCTAAACCTACAATTACAGACCACCTGCCAGCAAAGTATTTAGAAGCCGATCCAGAAGAAAGCCTTTTATTCCTCGTACAAATGTCAGTGCCTGAAACTTAGTAGATGCCACTGGAACATATGGAAAAACCCCTAATGCACATTGTCAAGTATCGTGGAGGATCTGTGATGTTGTGCAGCTGGAAAGCTTGGACAATTGGAACCTTGTTAGCATTAATGACATTATAGACTTCCTCAAGTACCACTTTTAATGAAAATCTGTCTGCCTCTGTCAAAAAGCTAAAACTAGGTCATGGTGGGATCTTCCAGCAGCCCATTCATTCAAAACCTACATCGAAATCCACACAAAAATGGTTCAATGACCACAGAATCAGACTTTTGACATGGCCATACCCACCCCTTGATTTATACTCCACTGAAAACCTGTGGGGTGATCTGAAGCTGAAAGTTCAAAGGAGAGGATCCTGGACCCTGGAGGATCTGGAAATACTGTGAAATTAAATTCAATAAATGTTCATTTAAAAGAGGCTCCACAGCACAGAACTGATGCCACAACTGCTAAAATATTCATCCTTGAATACAAAATAGACAAAAAGATTTTCCAAATATACTGATTTTAAATTTAGCATTAAATGGCTCCAATGTCATCTTGTAGCTACTAAAGCAAAAGGAAAGGAAAATAAATAAGAAGAGTAAATATATAACATCTTGAATCTAAGAAAGACACATTTTATGGCCTGCATTCACTTCTGCATTATTTAAGAAGCTACATATTGACTGATAAATCTAAAAGGGGAAGAAATGCAAGAACAAAGATAATCATAGAAGTATATTCTACTTCTTCCTGGTTTGGTGTCATTAAGAAATGTGGTTGTTGACAAAATACAATGGCAAAAGCTGAACTCTACTTAAGATGCTTAAACTGGCTGTGTTTAACACTGCTCCCACAAATGGTACTTATGATTCTTTAGCTTAACCATTGAGAGTGAACCTGTTAATTATTATCCAACCCACTTATTCTTACCAGGGTCACGGGGGAGCTGGAGCATATCCCAGTGCTCATAAGGGGAACGGCTGAGGATTCAGTTCAGTTCAATTTTATTTGTGTAGCGCTCTGTACAAACAATGTTGTCACAAACATTTAAATATCCTGGTCCGAGTCCCAAGAGAGCAAGCCAAGGGTGAGAGAGGTGAGAAAAAACTCTCTGAAGCTGGAGGTCGAAACCTCGGGAGGAACCAATACTCAAAAGGGGAACCCATCCTCCTCTGGTTGATCCGGAGAGGAAGAGAAAGACAGTCTCTATGGAGATAACTAGCAATAAAAGGCCAGTTGGCAGTCTATGGCTAACAAAGTAGGCGCATTTAGAGTCAGTAGAGTTAGTTTTTGTTGGAGTCTGAAAGAGTAGTAGTTTGAGAATCTCTAGGCCACAGCAACAGGAACAACAATCTCCACCAGAGCTTTGAACAGCAGTTGCCCTTGGATGGGGGAGGAGCACAAGGGGAGTTGAAAGCAGTTGAACCAGTCAATAACACTTGGGATAGGGACCCCAGTGATTGCAGATCCAGGATGAGGTGGTGACCTTGAACCCCAATGCTGATCAGTCAGGGTAGACAGATGTGCAGCAAAACACTAGACAGGTTGTACTGTACTGTAACTGAATATCTGAGCTGCCAGTGGGGACCCACACAGACACAGACAGAACATAGTAACTCCACAATAAAAGGCCAGAGCCCGCTAGCCCGGGACTCAAACCTAGAACCTTCTTACTGTGAGGTGACAGTGCCAGCCACTACACCATAATACCATCCCAACATGAACCTATCAGGCTAAACTGAACTCAGAGCAGCATGGTGAAAAGTGTACTGGTTCCACTTGCTTTGGATTAGAATAGAAGTCGTTTAGCAAAGAGTTTTATCGGTAACTACTGATGTCATCAGTGATAATCTTTGAGAAGCTCATTAACTTTAATCCTATGTGAATGGGGACTTTAGTTTTTGTAACATCTGTGCCGGCTTAAAAGATTCATGCTGACCATAGATAATTTCCGGCAGCCTCTGAATATTATTCTCCTGGGAAGTAGCATGTGAAGTCAGTGTAGTCTTGTGACCTCTTGATAAGGAGCATGGCTTCACATGATACTGAAACTCTTCACTGGAGACTCTTTTGGATTTTGTCAAAATTTTTATCCAGTGTGTCATTAAGTCTCGGTATTTACCAGTGATGGGTCAGAGTAGGGCAGTTGCAGAATAAATCTTTAAACCAAAGCTGCTCATACACAGTCCTTGCCATAGCTTTTTGACAAATTTTCCCAATTTTCTTCACAGTCCCTAAGATTCCCCCAATTTAGACACCACCACCAATAATACGAGAGTGAAGACTAGCATGTGCTTCCTCTGTAGGAAGTTAAACTGCAGCTAATTAAAAAATATGATACTGAAAAGCTCAGTGCACTCAGACAAGCTTTAAAACAGATGTCCATGCTAAATGGTTCAGCAGAGGGGGAGCAACGCCACCCTATCCAACCAGAAACAGCAAGGCAAAATGGGCTCTACTGTGGCATCACTGGGAACAATTTCCAAGACTTAGATATACTAATCAGGAACTAATGTGTTAAACCCTCAATAATTTTAAATAACCTATTGTAAAATAAAATTGATATTTCTTACAAATCATATGATGAAAACCAAGTGTGCTGCCTCTCAGAGCTTACTGCTTTACTTGAAGTTTACTAGGTCAATCTACACCATTCTCCTTTCACATGTTAACAAGAGCAAAAACCAGATCCCGCTCAGCGTCTGAGTGCACTTCTCTATATAAGTGGCTCCTTTTTGAACTGCATTGGGCGGGGATGGGGTGGAGATACACACACTGCAAAAAAACTAAATATTATCTCACATTAGCTCACAAAATCCAAAAAAATATGGTGAAAATTAGATGTAAATTGTGTTAATAAATAAATTTAGATAAATCTCAGATTTCCGAACCATTCCAGTCAGGTTTTCAAAAGCAGCACTCTACTGAGACTGCTCTTGTAACGATCTCCTTATGGCTTCTGATGCAGGAAACTGCTCTGTTCTTGTGCTGCTCGACCTCAGTGCAGCATTTGACATTGTTGATCACAATATTTTGCTAAATAGGCTTAAGCTGGTATTTCTGGCTCTGCACTAAAATTTTCTTCCTATTTGTCTGATAGGACCTTTTCTGTTAGAACAAATAAGTTCGCTTCCACTACTGCTTCTCTGACATGCGGGGTTCCCCAAGGGTCGATCCTGGGTCCATTATTATTCTCTTTTTACATTCTTCTGTTTGCAGGTACTATCCAATCATTTAAAGATATTCTTACCATTTTTATTCAAGTATATATATCTTTTTCATACCACGTCAGCTGGTTAAGTGCATTTCAAACCCTGGTTGAGTACATTTCATGAATAAGTGACTGGCTTTCCAACAACCACCTTTATTTATATTCTAGCAAAACTGACAATGATCATAGCTCCTCCTACTCAATTCATACTCTTATTGAGCATACTCCTCCTATTCATACTCAAAAACAAGCAAGTCAATCACTTCCTGTTGCTTTGCTGCCAAATCAAAGGTTCGGATATCTCTGTGTAATATTTGATTTCTGTCTAGGCATTGACTCGCACATAAAATCAATATCACATTCTTGCTTCTTTCATTTGTGGAATATCTCCAACCTACGTCCACTGGTGTCCTCAACTGAACTGGAAAAAATTGTGCATGCTTTCGTTTCATTATTGCAATGCTTTATTTACCAGCTTAGACAAAGGATCTCTCTCACGTTTACAAGCTATACAAAAAAGCGAGCACACATTACGCCTATTTTATATTCTTTGCATTGGCTTCTGGCAGATTCCAGTAGATCTTACATATAGAGTGCTAAACGGACAGGCTTCAGCTTATTTGTCCCAACTTCTATTTAAACACACAGCTACTCGCTCTCTTCGGTCCCAGGCTCGTAATCTTTTGGCTTTTCCTCGCACAAGACTGAAAACCAGGGGGGACAGAGCATTTCAGTCTGTGGCACTGAGGCTGTGGAACAGCCTTCCTCTGCAACTACATTCTGCTGATTCTGTAGAATCTTTTATAAGACAGCTGAAAACTGTTTTATTCAACAAGGCTTTTGTTTAATCTATTGACTGTTTTTACGTATTCTTATCGATGTTGTTACATATTTTATTACACTTTATTTGGTGGTTATTATTTTGCATTGTTTTATTTATAAGTATTAATTTATTTTTATGATTACTATTATTTTTTTTTATGTACAGCGCTTTGTGACTTCCCTATCTGTGAAAAGCGTTTTATAAATAAACTTTACTTACTTACTTTGAGAATTTTGCCATGGAGCTGGCTGCGGCAAATCCAACTGGACAGGATGCATGGCTGACAACGGCAAATACCACCCTGTAACTTTCACATGGGAACTGGATAGGCTAGATGCAAACCTGTATTAGAAACATGCCAGCCTCCTCAAAATGAATGGCCTACTTACAGTTTCGTGTTGCCAGTTCAGACAATGCCATCAAGCTGAAAATCAATTCTGCTGGCTGCCTGACAGGAAGTTTCCCTCAGAAGATGAGGAAATGTGCACCTTCTTGATATCTCCACAGGGAAGGAGAGATTGATAGACTTCTCCAGTTACCTCAGAAGATGGAGGTGTCCAGAGATTAGAGACCCAATGCAATATGCCATGAACTAAATAAACAGTGGCCATGATAAATGACTGGAGAAAATCTGGAGCTGCTGCTGAATCCATTTGGTGTTCTTCTCTTTTGACTGGTATCCAAAATGAACTTCTTGTTGGAACATGTAGGCCAGCTGTCCCACTTACAAGCCCTTAGGCAGATAATTAAATATAAGCAATCATAAACAAGAGGCTGTCGATTGCATCCATCCACATTATAGGTGCTGAGTTCAGAAGGCTCTGCTTGGATCAGAATAATGTGCAAAGGGCAGCTACAACTGTGCAATGAAATTCAATTAGTGTTCTTTTAAAATGCTCACAGTCGCCGAAATGGAGATTGTGCCCCCACAACACAGAGTCTGTGCCACAACTGCCAAATTATTCATCCTTGAATACAAAGCAGACAAAATGATTTTCCAAAATATTTGATGTTTAATTTAGCATGTGCAAAAGAACCATCATTTCAGAAGCTGTGTCTTGGCTGCATTGTCCAGGCTGCATTTTTTTAATAAGATAAGATAAACCTTTATTAGTCCCACAAGTGGGAAATTTACCTTGTTAAGGAAGAAAGTGGACCATACAAAGGTAAGAGCACAAAAAAAACTATAGAATAAAGCTATACACAACAGTATAGTATAAAAAGCTATAGTAATATAATAATACAAAAATATAAATATAGACATTTGTGTGTAGCACATATAATATATATATATATATATATATATATATATGATGGAAGAGCCCAGACGCGGACAAAAGCGAGAGGTCTGGTTTAGTCACGCACCTTGTTCTGTGAACGCTCTCAGCTAGAGTAGGATTCCCACCAGAATGTTCACACTCATGCATAAAAAGAGAGAGTACTCACGTGAGTTGAGGAGTTGGGTCAGCAGGGCGAGGGTGCACTCAATGACTGAGCATGGAGGAAATCCCATTTCCTGTTTATATACTCTGTGACGCACTCTTTTCCTGTGACCTTTGCGCGTCACCTGACTCGTGCATTTGCCAGTACCCCCCCTCCAGGACCGTCTCTTGATGGTCCAGGCTGAGAGGATACCCTTCGACGGTAGTCCTGGATGAGCGTGGGGTCCAGGATGAACCGTCCGGGAACCCAAGACCATTCTTCCGGGCCGTAGCCTTCCCAGTCGACGAGGTATTGGGTGCCACGTCCACGGCGTCGTGAGTCAAAGATCCACCAGTGTACGCAGGACCACCATCAATGATCCAAGGCGGAGGAGGGTCTGGAGCAACGGGCATCAGAGGTGAAGTGGTGAAGGGTTTGAAGTGTTGCTGGGTGTAACGCTGATTGGTCTTGCGGATGGTCTTCCTGGTCTGGAGCCAAAGCCGCTGACACCTGCGGACCAACTGTTGGGCTGACAGTACATCAACCTCCGGCTCTTGGTGTTCAAACATCGGAGGTTGGAAACTGTAGTATACCTCAAATGGGCTCATCCCGATGGCAGAGGAGGTGAGAAGATTGTGAGAGAGTTCAGCCCAAATGAGGTAGCGGGCCCAGGAGTGCTGGTGATTAGCCACAAAACACCTCAGGAAGCGCTCCAGTTGTTGGTTGGTCCGCTCTGTCTGACCATTAGTCTGGGGATGGTAACCCGAGGAGAGACTGCAGGTGCAGACGGCAGAAGGCCCTCCAGAACCTGGCTGTGAATTGGGGCCCTCTGTCCGAGACGATGTCCTTGGGGAACCCATGCAAACGGACTACGTGCTCTAATATGATCTCCGCAGTGGTCTTGGCTGAGGCGAGCCCCTGAAGGGCGACCAGGTACACAGCCTTGGAGAATCTGTCCACGATAGTGAGGATGGTGTTTTTCCCATCCGAGTCCGGCAGTCCAGTGACGAAATCCAGCACGATGTGTGACCAGGGATGACGGGTGACCGGGAGAGGCTGTAGGTCCCCAGGAGTGGGACTGTTAGTACGCTTGGCCCTGGCGCACACCGCGCATGCCTGGACGAATTCCTTAATGTCCCCTACCATCTTTGGCCACCAGAAGGCACGTGGGAGGAGTGAGAGAGTCCTATTATCCCCTGGGTGACCAGCCATGGCAGAGGAGTGTGCCCACTGGAGGGTTTCGTGATGGAGGCGAGTGGGCGCGAAGAGACGTCCAGGCAGAGTGGCTACCGGCGGGGGCTCCAAGGCCTGCCCCTGGCAAACTTGATCTTCTAACTCCCACTGGAGGGGCGAAACAATGATCTCAGATGGAATGATAGGTGCGGGGTCCATCCGGGGTGCGTCCTTTTCGTGAGTGCGAGAGAGTGCATCCACCTTGGTGTTCTTCGACCCCGAACGGTAGGAGATGGAACTGTTCAGACAGGGCCCACCGCGCCTGACAAGGGTTCAGTTATTTCACCTGCTGGATGCCGATAAGATTTTGGTGCTCGGTCCAGACGAAAAATGGGTCACGGCCGCCCTGAAGCCAGTGACACCATTCCTCCAGAGCCCAATTGATGGCCAACAGCTCGTGGTCCCCTACCCCATATCGCTGCTGAGTGGGATTGAGCTTTCTGGAGAAGAAACTGCTCGGTAGTAGTTTGTAAACCCCAGAAAGCGCTGGAGTTGTTTAAGCGAAGAGGTAGAGGCCAACTTCGCACAGCATCCAGCTTCTGGGGGTCCATGGCCACACCCTGAGGAGTTATCACAAACCCCAGAAATGTGGTGGAACGCTGGTGGAAAGCCCATTTCTCCAACTTGCAGAACAGTTGGTGGGCCAGCAGCCTCTTTAACACTGCTCGGACATGCTGGGGGTGCTCTTCTTCGGTTTTGGAGTAAATGAGGATGTCATCCAAGTAGGCAAAAACCCATCTTCCCAGCATGTCACGGAGGATGTCATTTATCAGTTGTTGGAGCGCTGCCGGACTATTACACAAGCCAAACGACATTACCAGCGTCTCATAATGACCGGTGGGAGTGATGAAGGCCGTCTTCCACTCGTCACCCTCTCTGATGTAGACGAGTTGTATGCACTTCTCAAGTCCAATTTGGTGAAAATAGCAGCACCAGAGAGAGTGTCCAAGGTGGTGTTGGTCAGCAGGAGTGGATGGCGGTTCTTCATCGTGATCTTATTGAGGCCCCAATAGTCGACGCATGGACGAAGGCCGCCGTCCTTCTTCTTAACAAAGAAAAAACCTGCGGCTGCCGGAGAAGATGGGGCACGTATGGTGCCCTGGCAAAGACCCTCAGCCACGTATTCCTCCATGGCCCGCTGTTCATCTTTGGATAGAGCATACAGCCGGCCATGGGGTGGAGTCGTACTGGGCAGGAGTTTAATCCCCAGGTCGTAGGGCTGATGAGGTGGCAACTGGATGGCCCTACGTTTACTAAATACTTCCCTTATATCCCGATACAGCTCTGGGATGGCGTTGGCATCGACATCGGGGTCCTGGGGCTCCCCTGAGCACGTCCCAGTCACTGCCACGAGACAAAGCTCCTGACAGGTCGACCCCCATTGAAGAATTTTCTGATGGCTCCATGAGATGAGAGGGTCGTGTTGAAGGAGACAGGGATAGCCCAGAATGATGGGAGGTGAGATGAGGCGAGTGACAAGGAAAGAGATGGTTTCGTGGTGGTGATCGATGGAGAAGGAAAGAGGGATGGTGCAGTGAGTTATGGGACTGTCCTGAAGGGGGCGACCATCTACGGCTGTAATGGTTATCAGCTGGGATAACGCTTCAATCCCCACACCCAGCTGGACATCGTAAGAAAGGTCAATAAAATTGCCCGCTGCTCCTGAATCCACAAAAGCTGTGACACTGACCTGTTTGTGGCTCTGCTGGATATGGGCCTGAACCATAAATCGGGAAACGGTTGGGGCTGTGGAGGTGATTAGAGATGACCCGGGTGAAGACCTCCCCTTCTTCACCGCGGCTGACTGTTTCCCGGACGGAGCGGGCAGATGGCACGATGATTGTCTGGGGAGGTGCAGTAAGCACAGAGCCCATCATGATAGCGTCGGGCTCGCTCCGTTGGACTCAGGGAAGCATGCCCTAACTGCATGGGTTCCCCAGCTCTGGAGTGGGCATCCGATGGAGGTGGAGGATCCGGGGTGGTAGCCACAAGCTTGTAGGGTGCAGTAGGTGGTGTGGGCGGCAGGGTACGAGGAGCTGACTGAGTACGGGAGCCCATGCATTGATCGATATGCATACACAGTTGGATTAACCCTACGAGGGTGTCAGGAAGCTCCCGTCCGACCAGCTGATGTTTAATACGGACAGCCAGCCCCTTGTAAAAGGCCGTCCGGAGTGCGGAGTCACCCCACGCCATCTGCACGCAAGGGTACGGAACTCTGCTGTGTATTTACTAACCAGACGATCTCCCTGCCGCAGATGGTATAACTTCGAAGAAATCTCCACCTCGCTATCGGGATGTTGGAAGGCGGCCTTGAGGAGTTGCGTGAAGTTCTGATACATGTAGCAATCAGCTGAGTTGGTCCTCAGGACTGCCGCTGCCCACTCTGCTGCCTGGCCAGTGAAGAGGGAGACGTGCGATCCGTGATCGGTTTGTGGGGTAGCGATCAGGCAGGAGATTAGTTAGAAGTACCTCACACTTCCCGTCTACACCATTCCATTTTTCTGGCAAAGATAGTTTAGGTAAGATTCTTAAGAGTGAACTTAAGAGTGAGCTGGAATGTACCTGGCTTGTTGGAGTTCGCCCGTGTATCGTGATGGAAGCCCAGAAGCGAGAGGGCTGGTTTAATCACGCACCTTGTTCTGTGAAGACTCTCGGCTAGCTCTCGGCTAGAGCATCCCTAATACACATATATAACCTACCCTTAGCAAAAAGTAGTATACTTGAAGTTCATTTTATTAAGTATGCTTGAGTATAAGTATAGCAAGTATACGGACCATGTACTTGTAGTGTACTAGAAAGTATACTAATTTAATACTTCTTCGGACTAAATTAGAACATTTTTAAGTTTATAAAAGTATACTTTAAGTATACTTTATGAGGTCATTTTAAGTTTACAAAAGTATATTTTATACTTATCAGTATAAGTCAAGTACACTTCACTATACTATTCTAAAGTATATAAAATATAGTACATAAAAAGTCAATTTCAAGTATACTGCCTCAGTTTTAGTATAAAACATGTAGTACACTTGAATAAACTGCTTTTTGCTGAGGATATAATAAGGCTAAATGCAAAAAGTATTAACAAAAGGCTATTGCAAGGAAAAATAACCGTTCATTCTGGTTTGAACAAAGCTTTAAGTCGGTGGCACGGTTCAGTTAAACTTGCGCATTATGAACACATTGCGCTCCAGATTCACTTCTACAGTTTTTGCCCTCTATGCTTGCCATAGTTAGATGACGTGTACAGCCCCAAAGCAGAAACAGAACCGAGTCCCCTTCAAATGAACTCACAGTGTGAATATAAAAAGAACCGAGTCCCCTTCAAATGAACTCACAGTGTGAACATAAAAAGAACCGAGTCCCCTTCAAATGAACCCACACTGTGAACATAAAAAGAGTTGAGTCCCCTTTCTGTACATCCACTTTTTGGACCACTTCTAGAGGACTGAGTTCGGTTCCTTTAAAGAGGACTATATGTGAAAACACCCTTAAAGAAAGTATCAAAACAGTCTCCTGCTTGCATGTACACAAAGACGTGTGTTAAGTTTGGTTGCTCCGGTCTTGCACTAGCATTAGCTACTCCGTGTACTTAGCACTTTGATGCGTCTTCAGATGTTTAATCAAATTGCCTGTGTTAAACAATGTACTTTCCTTTCAACCCCTCGACACCGTAGCAGTACAGATCTTACAGTCTGTAAACCTATAACTATAAACCTATGTAAGAATATGTATTGTAGCGCCACCTAGTGGGGCTCAGACACGGAGATGAAGTAACGTTGACAACCACTCCAGTGAGGAGGTGGCATAGATTCATTATATAATGGGCAAGGGAAGGGTTCAGTGAGTGTTGATGAATTGCTGGAAGGTGTTCGGGGATGTGCAGGGTCGTGTCACGATGGATACCCTAGAGGTCACCAGCGCCTGGGTCAGGAGCAGGGGATGCCCTCTGGGCTGGAACCAGTCTTAAGGGAGTTTTGGTTCTCTCTTCCTCTTCTCTGGCATCCGCTTATACAGTGCGCCCTATTCTCCTTCATGGTAGCTACTGAGCGGCTGCTGGTGCTTCTCGTTAGGGCATTTCTCCCTCCAACACATGCTGTTTGCCAGTCCAAAATGAAGGTGCTGAAGAGGCGGCATTCGTTCGATTCAGCACCTTGGACAGCACTGGTTGAGGCGCGCTTGCGTCTGCCGCCCCTAAAATTGCATGTTACATCAGAAAACCACAAAGATTTGCACAAATTGTACCAAAAATATTGCACACAAGAGAAAAATACAGCACATGAGAGAAATGTGCGGTTAAGTCCGGTTTATTGTTCAGATGTACACCGTAGCATGTGTAGCTCTCCATAGCCTCAATGAACATTCCCTGGATATTCAGTGGTTGCAGTGGAGGATGTCTGTGTCTGCAGAAGTCTACCACCAACTCCTTGGTTTTTCAGTTCTCTGTACTCCCTATTGTCAACTGCAGAGTCATCAGAGAACTTCTGCTAGAAGCAGTTGGTGGAGTTGTAGGAGAAGTCTGCAGTGTAGATGGTGAAGATATAGATGTATTTTAACTTTGGCGTTGGTGGATAATTTTTGAGAATAGAATTTGAGAATAGAATTTTGAAATGGACCAAATCAAGCTCCCACTCAAAGCTCAGATAACCACGGTTGCTCTTTGTTTGGATACACTATAAGATGAACCAGTTCAATGGAAAACACAGTTACGCTTGGAACAGATAAAGATAAAAAGAAGAGGAGATCCAGCAGCAAGATGGGTTGAGACAATCAAAAGAAGTACAACAATCACATTCCACAGTTTTAAGACCCAAACAGAAGACATGATTCGGATGGAATTAGTTAGAAGGAACTTGATGGCACGTCATAAAAATAATACTGTTAGTAATGAATCCTGACTGCTACAGCTAAAAAGGAATTAACCAGATATGTAACAAGTAAGGATTCGTTTCCTGGATCAGGATGGACAGGGGCCTTTCTGTGTGAAGTTTGCATGCTGTCCGTGTCTGTGTGTGTTTCTGTTCTGAGCTCTTTTTTCCTCAGTCCATAGATATGTAGGAGATGTTAAATTGCTCCTAAGTGTGACTGTCTGTGTAAATGTATATGTCCTGCAATGAACTGGCAGCCTGTCCAGGTGTGTCTCTGGCTTTCGCACTGTGACCGCTGGGATAAGCTTCAGCATGTCCTGTGACCCTGGTTAGGACAAACAGCTCAGAAAAATGAGGGATGGATGGAAAATCCAGACAGGGAACATGGAAAATTGTATTTTTTATTTGGATTATTTCAGATGAGGCATCTTGGCTAGAAATTATGAAAAGGGAAGAAACAGCAGAAAAATGTAGCATCAACAATGAAATATAAGGGTTAGACTGATTACAGTCTGTGGCTTCCTTAAAATTACAGTCTGTTACTTCCTTGTTGCATCACTGAGAAAAGTGATTGTTGACAAAGGACACTAGGCAAAACTCTCTTGGATGTTAAAAATGAGAGGAATGTGGATAACTGTGAACACTAATAACCATACTTGTGATTCTTTAACCTTAACAGATCAACATAGATGAATCGGGATAAAATGAACATGGGGAAATGTGTTGAAAGGTTAAACATTTCAAGATGATAGCACAAGGCTCAGTTCCAGAGGTTTCCTTTGCTTTGGATTAGAATAGAAGTCATTTAGCAGAATAGTTTGCTGACCAGCACTGAGTTTTATTGGTAACTACTGATGTCATCGGTGATAATCTTTGAGAAGCTCATTAACTGTAATCCTGTGTGAATGGGGCTTTAGTTTTTGTACCATCTGTGCCAGCTTAAAAGATTCATGCTGACCATAGATAATTTCTGGCAGCTCCTGAATATCAGCAGGCAACGCATTAAGTCAATTTAGTTTTCTGAAATGTTGAAAAGGAGCATCGTTGAGGACTTATTATGATACTGAAGCTTTACTGAAGTGAGATTTTTGTCACATTTTTACATGGAGATGTGAATACTAGTTTTAACAAGTATGTGATAAAGGAAGCAGCTGCCAGCAGGGACAGATCTACATGAGATGCACTATGGTCTTTTTGATGATTATATCCACATTTCCTATTATCACTGCATATGCCCTGATCTCTAGGGCCATTTCGCAATATGTGTTCTTCTTTGTACTTGTGTTCACATGGACTGAAAAGTCATAGGTCATAGCCCAAGTATGATTCCAATTCGATGTGTGGATATAATATAGGACAGATCTAACATGGGTTTTATCAAAGATTCATCAGGGGGGGCCTTGTGCACTTAGGCATTTCCTAGAATGCATTTCACACACAGTGGCGGTGTACTGTATCCTCCCGTCTTCAGGAGGTGGCTCTTCCGAGCTGACCTTGCTTGATCTGAATTCCCAAGAACGGTAGAGCTCACTTGACATACTTTGTTTTGAGAAACATTCTATGTCTCTTTAAGCCAATATCTATAAATCTTCTTCTTCTGCCTTTTCATAACCCAGTGAAGAAGAGAAAGCTCACAGGAATGATGATGGTCTTCTCATTTGCCTTCATAGCACAAAGACACTATCCTTCTCAGTGTCACTTTTGGTCTCTGACCGGCCACATATCTGATCCAGTAGTTTTTGACAAAAGCTAAGAGCCTCCAAACTTACATGTAGAGCTCATCAAAGGACTACGCAAAACCATCCATATTTTGTGCCCAAATTTTGCTTCTTTGGTTTAGGACGGCAGTGTTGAGGCTAATGTTGCTAGAAAACCAAACAGATGTTGGCTGCTTACACTACATCTGTTGTAAGTGGATTTTTTTTGTAAATGATAATAAGAACAAGGTCCTTCACACATGCCTCTGAAAGAACCATCTACTGAATGGTCCTTCATGGGACTGAAAGTGGTTCCTCTATGGCATTACTCCAAAGAACTCATTTTGGCACATTTTTATAAAGAGCATAGATTAGATGTGAGATTTTACACTGTTTTGTATTTAACACAGCCAGTAAACCAATGAGTTATAACAAAACAGGTATGTTTGAACAGGGAAATCACCAAACTGTGCTGGATTTAGCACTCCAGGACTGGAACTGAAGACCCCTGTCTAAGACGAAAAGGTCCTTTTAAACGGCATTTGAGTTTTTCATTGGAGTTTTTAAAATGTAAAATATTTTACTCTAAGCTCGAAGATGGTTATAATTCTGAGTTAATGCAGTTCTAGCCAATTTGCATTACAGAAGGATTTCTGGTTAGGAAATTGACTGGGGTCAGTTGGCTAATTGCACAAATGCTTTTTAATTTGAAGGAAGATTATGCATTATCCTCTGTAATTGCACTCTTTCCACCAAGCCTTGTGATCACAACACATAAAAATGTGGCTCTTAGAAGACAGAGTGTCCTTGACAGAGTCTGTGTCTACATTTGTAATGTACAGGGACTGCCAGCAGGCTTTATCTGATCTCTTATGTTTAATCACCTTCTTAGATGCGGGGATGTCTTGATGTTATCTGACTAAACATCACTTCACAACGACAGAACGCAGGCCTGCCTTCACAGAAAAGATTGGTTTTACTGAACAGACATGTTGAAAGGTCAAAGAATGTTGAGGCTGATGATGAGATTCGTGTAGAATTCTCAGACCTCAGGTGCATGTATTCCTGCCAGCCACATGAGGCAGTTTTAATTAGCTGTGAGTGTAGGATTAACATAACTGGTGCCACACGAACAAATGTTATACAGGATGAGTGTCAGACACATGGGTCACGTGACAAGCAGGAGTAACCGGAAATGAGTGTGTCACATGGTATAAAAGGCCTAGGTAAGCAGGTGGTGTTTGCTCAGTCATTGATTCTTCACCCATAAATCAGCTGTCATCTCTTCTTGCGACCGTGCGTACTCTCAGCCATACCTTGTTTGTGTGTGTGTGAGTGTTGATTCCAGTGGGAATCTTTACTTTGTGTAGAGCACTCTTAGAATGATGTGTGTGAACCACCTACTCTCTCGCGCTACTCTGCGACTGGGTTTATCCTTCATGCTACACGGGTGATACGATAGTGTTCATTATTCTGTGACAGAATGACTGAGCCCTCCGTAAACCCAGCGGAGTTTGCCGCGTTGTGTGATACTGTGACACAGCACGACAGGATGGGTTGGAATATGTTGGCTCTCAACCAGGCTCTGCAGCCTGAGCCGAGCTGGCCCAGTGGGTTACCACTCAACACTAGAACCACCAACATTCCAGTCCCCCTAGAACCACGAAGGGGGGGTCAAAATGACTGCAATAGCGCCAGCAATACTAAGATGTCATTTCTAGAAGCTGTGAAGTGGCTCATTCCCATCTTCTTTTTTAAATAATAATGGTGACTTGACAAAAGTGTTTAAAATATATATTTTTGCATTTTTTTTGCAAATAAATAATTGTTTAGGTCGAACAGGTAAAATACATTTTCAAAGTAACATTGCACGCTCCGTCTCTCTCCCTTCATCACTCACACACACACGCACGCACACACACAAATTATTCACAGTCAGCACACACAGTGTACACTTTGACTGTGCACTGTCCACGTTGGCACTTCATGCACATTTTTGTGGTTTTGTTTTTTGCGCACTTGCGCTTTACACTGCAGTTCCTCCTCTTCTCACTGGGGATGACCTGCAAGATACCTGGTGTTTGTGCCTCAAGACGTGCTCACTGGGCAACAGCTTGCAAAGCTCCAGGATCATATATATCTTTTGTACAGGTCCATGTCTTAAATTTCTCAGTGTTTTAATCGATGGTGCACTGTAAAAATTGGATGACGTCCCAAGCATCTAGCATTGCTAAGCAACAGGAGGGGCGTGGTGCGAAAAATTACAGCTGTATACGGTGATCTAAATGAGGGGGTACAAATGACTCCTCGGTGGTTCTAGGTGTAAATGGTCGTATTTATTTTTCTTTTATCACACACTCACCAAAATCCACTAGATGATTAATAAAGCCATTTTAGGAAAAGTCATGAACTTAAAGATGTAGGGGTTTTATTTTAACAGAACTACAAGCATTTGAAAATGCCAGGGGGTAAAAATGACCCCCTTGGCAGTTCTAGTGTTAAGCAAACCTGTCGTGAGCTTGCTGCTGCTTGAGCAGTGCCCCAACTGGCACCCTGTGTTTACCCCTCTCCCCCTCTTCCTTTCATGTCTTCAGAACCCAAATTTTCACTGGCAGATAAGTGGGATGGTGGGGGCAGGAAGTGCAAAGTTTTTCTAACTAAGTTGAATCTTCTTTTTGTGTATTGTGCCGTTATTCCAGCGACAGAAGCCGGATCGCACTTCTCATTTCCCTCCTCACTGGGCAGGCAGCTGAGGTCAGACGTGCTGGGGTGATCCTGTGCTCCGGACCGCATTTTATGGGGGGCTGGCTCCATGGATGAAAGACGAACTTGCCCGTCAATGGATTAATCTAACTTTAAGTGTATACATATATAAGTATATAAGTAAGTTTTATTTGTCATTTCTACCATATACACACAGTGCATAGTAAAAACAAAACAACATTCCTCCAGGACCATGGTGCAATAGAAGAAACAGAACACAACACAACACAAGACCACGAGGGCAAACAGGACAAAGAGCTCAAAAAAAGAACACCAGAGAAACAATAACAACTAGACAAGACAACATTCAGTACAACTGACAACAGCAACAGTGAGGATAAATACAGAATTTGATCGGAACTGTATTTTAGCAGTGGAGATGTGCAAAGTTTTAGAATAGTTACATGAGCAAATACAGCAATAAATGATTGTGCAGTTTTAGCAGCAATTTGTTGCTAAGATTAGCATCATGTTCACTTCGGTACATTCGGTGCGCGTTGCCAATAGCCGTAGCTGTCTCCGGAACGTTGTCGTTGAGCCATGTCTCCGTAGAAAATTAAGCACGCTGTGTGGTTTGCTAGAGTCAGATGTAGTCCAGTTTATTGAGATCTCGGAGTAGCAGCAGCAGCTCATCTTCGTGGTAAGCTACACGCTCTTCTCTTATCTGGAGCAGGGTGTGGTGGTCATGAACATGTGTACCAGCTGTTCGGAAGGGCCTGTTTGACCACTGCGCCTCCCCCAAACACCTTCAAGCCACCTGTCCCCTCCGTCCAGGAAAAAGTGAATGGGGGGCTCTCATCTGGTCCATTCATGATTTCATCCACCTTACTCTCCATTTCTCATCTAAAACTCCACACCCACATTGAACTGGGCCACCAACGGATTGGAACCATGGCATTTGTTGATTTGGGCACTGCTGGAAATTTCATTGATCGTGCTTTTGCTGCCCAGTTGGATGTGGGGATAGAAGTGTTATCCCGGCTTATTACCATCACCGCCATCCACGGTCACCACCAAACTGTTCACCATTTCTGGCCACCATGAACATTTATCATTTTTGATCACCTTTACTCCTGGGGTTTCCCTGGCTTCTGCAGCATGACCCATTGATTTCCTTCAGTGGGGCCCGACCTGTCAGGAGCTATGTCTCCAGGTGAAGGCTGGGACATGCGCAGGGGAGTCTGAGGCCCCTGAAGTCGACCTTGAGGTGTTGGGCTGGACTAGAATGGTGCCGGGCTGGGTTGAAGGGCTGACTTGGGCCGTGGAGGAGGCTGCAGAGCGGAATTGAGGCACGGAGGAGGCTGTGGAGATGACTTGGGTTGTGGCAGAAGCTGCAGAGATGACTTGAGTCACGGCTGAGAAGGCCACTGGACTGAACTGGGTGTTACTGGACTGAGCTGAGGAGTACTGGGCTGAGCTGAATAAAGATGAGCTGAAGGATGATAGACTGACCTGGCCTGAACTGACCTTACCTGACCTGAACTGACCTGAGTAGAGTTAGGCTCTAAAGGGTTAAGTGAAGCTGGTCTGAACTGATTTAAGTGATGGTGTTAATTAGGATGACTGAAATGAGGTGGGCTGCCTAGATGAGGTGGGCTAATGAAATTAGGTGGGCTATCGAAATTAGGTGGGCTATCAAAATTAGGTGGGCTATCAAAATTAGGTGGGCTATCGCAATGAGGTGGACTATTTAAGTCAGTGTTTCTCAACGGGGGCGTTTGAAAACCATCGGGGGGCGTTGAGAATGAGACAGCTGAGAGGGGGGCGCTCAGACGCAAATGAGGGGCGTCAGTTTTATTAATTAGAATTTTTAAGCATATATAATAAACAGACTTTTTGTTCATCTGAACACGAAATAAGATGTAATAATATATTCATGGAATGATTAGAAATAAATAGGCAGACCAGCGCCTGGCGCTCTGAGTACTGTCCCTACTGCCGGCATGTCATTTCCATAGCAACCTCCGTAAACAAATCCCTCACCAACCACCGGCCGCAGCGTGGACTGAGGCTGTCTCCGGTGCACTCAGGCTGAAGCGGACGTCTCTGTGTCCTGAAGCTAAAAAGCTTGCAGCGAGCCACCAAGGACAGGGCTCACACTAACTTGAGCTTTTTTGTTTTATTAATTAAAAAACACTTAGACAACCATAATTATCATCCAGGCCCGTAGCCAGGGGAGGTTCGGGTGGTTAGAATGAGCCCCCCAGCCAAAGGTCCCAAATTTTTTTAGGTAATAAAATATTCTTTTAAAGAATGATGCATAATAATTTGAATCTAAACCAAACTGAAGCCCAAAAAAACACTTCTGTGATTCTCCTTGATGGCGCGCGACATATAACAACCCACTGCGCAGCAACTGACGTTTATTTTTTTTTATCTGTGAGGCGGCACCTACATCCATATAATCTGGGGCGAAAAGAGCAGGAGGGGCGGGAGAGACAGCAGGCAGCAGCGTCATTATCACAGTCCGCACCATGGGCGTCGGAAGCAAAATAAATGTGGGTGGGTCCTCTCCCCCCAAAATGACTGGAGTATACGCCATTTTCTGTAGTATGGTGCCTTTTATTGCCTCTATCCAGTAACCTGACAACACTACAAAAGAAAGTTATTATAACGTGTTTCTAGTGGCGTAAGCAGTAAAGCGCATAGCGACTGCTTTTTGACGCAAACGACCCATGTCATTTTACATCGGAAAGGCATTTGTTTTCAATAAAAATACAAATAGAGGAAATAATCTAAAAGTTTGAATAAAGTATCGAGTAGGCTTAGTTGTATCTGAGCAGCAGATACGCTTAGATGCTTTGTTTACTTTGCTTTACTTTTTATTCTATTTCACACTGATCACTG
>JBBPCX010109039.1:0-21611 GCA_037974365.1 Hydrocynus forskahlii
ATGTATATGTATATATATGTATATAATATATATGTATATGTATATATATGTATATAATATATATGTATATGTATATATATGTATATAATATATATGTATATGTATATAAATGTATATAATATATATGTATATGTATATAAATGTATATAATTCTAAAGCACTACTGTACACTTAGGTTTTATATTGCTCTTGTCTTTGTGTCCCTGTGTGTCTGTGCAGTTACATTAGCAATTTCCTCCACGATCTATAAAGTTTTCTGATTCTGAAAAATGCCCCAAATGTTGCAGTGCTGTTTGAGTGTGAGTGATGATCAGTGGAGGAACCTAGATAAAACAGCATTTGTTTTGCCTTTTGGTAAATGAATGCGAAAGACAAATGTTTTATCTGGACAATTCGGATCCTTTTACTGACTAGGATCTTTGAATCTCTTTCAGTAAATTGAACGAATTAGATGATTAATTCATTGGAACTCGCGTGAAGCTGTTGACATGATACATTCATTAAAGTGGAAAATACGATGGTTATTTGATTGAATATTACAATCTGATGTTTGTGGGCCCCCAAACTATCTTCACAGCCGACAAAGTATATGTTGTCCTATTTTAATAATTTCAGTTGCAATATAAGACATATTTTCTTTTTAATCTAAACTCATACGCCTTATTTGTTGGACTGAGTCATTTTGATGTCAATCACAATTTGAAATAGCAAGAGCTAAAATGTTTAATTATAGCATTCAAGTTTTAAGAAATTGAATAACACACAACTGGTAAACTGCCTGTATGTGTGAGACCATTCAAAAGGAGCTGTTCAGATAAACACTTGATCCCTACATGACACAACCACAAACTTCTTGGCCTTAATATTGCAACAGATTAAATTGTGATGATGTTATATACTTCATCATGTGATTAAACATTTCCTCAGTAAAATAATAATTAAAATTTAGGTCAGAGATTTACAAAATTATTTACAAAGATTATTATATTGTGCATTATTACATGCAATACATTTCTGCTGGTTATAAGCTGTGCATTATAAAGCAGGCACTGTGTAACTGGGTTTTCTTCTGGTCTTGCAGGGCCTTGTTCACATATGAGGGAAACACCAATGATATCCGCCTGGCTGCCAAAGGAGGTGAGCGATTCTGAGATGCTGAAATACTTGGAATTGTCCAAAACATCCCACACACACTTTTCTTCTAGTTCCTTACTCTTTTGTTAAGTTCTGTCTTGTCCTTTTGACCTTTTATGTGTTAGTGTTTTCATGAGCGTGTGTGAGCAGTAGGGCTGCAACTATCGAATATTTTTGGAATAGAGTATTCTGATGATTTTTTCATCGATTAATCGAGTACTCGGATAAATCATACTTTTGTGTTTTTAAACAACTATATCAATAGTGTGTTATGCAACATGAAAGGCCTCTTAAAATGAGCACGGACTTTCCGAGCTGCGTTGCTCCGCGGGGCAAGCACTCAGCCACCAATTGCCCTGCTGCGGGATCTCTACAGCCAGAGTCAGGGGATAGTTATCTTCCTCTACGGCACCCGGACTGGCTAGTAACACACATAACTCTTGTCTCCTATCCCTAGTTAAAGTCCGGATGCACTCCTCTAACTCTGAAACCTTCTCCGTGAGATACGTAGCTAACGTGCACTTAACACAAGTAAACTTTACGCGGAGAGAGGGGCTGAACTAAACATGCCACATTCCGTGCGGAGAAGGCGCTCGCCAAACTCCATACTGAAACTTACCATTTTTCGGACCAGTTGTCTCTCGTCTGTGAACTGATGACGTAGACTGATGGAAATAGTTTAATAATCGTCCAAGACGTTAAGTTAACTCACTAGTAAGTTATAATTAGCAACTAAAAACAGAAGTACAAACACGCTAAGACGCTGAGCAGTACTGGCGGCAAAACCAATATACACTGCACTACGTTTTCCGCCTTACGCAGTGTAAAATGGTCCCACACTTTAGACATTTTCTGCCCTTTACTCGCACCAGAATCTTCATTTTCCGCCATTTCCATAGAGAGCAAAATAAACGATACTGGAGCTGCGCAGTAGTCTACAAAGCCGGAGTGAAACGATAGCAGAGACATTTTAAATAGATGTTACATAAATTAAACAAAGCCTTTTTTACATTTTTTGTAATCAAATCATTCGAGTTACTCGAATCATTCGAGTTACTCGAATCATTGTTTCAGCCCTAGTGAGCAGTGTCCACAGGCTTGTTCTAACATGAAACATTTCCGATGGACATGTTCTTGAAATTTGGAGATTTTTTAAATCTTGTACAGTTTCAGTTGCCTCATGTTTGCACCCCAGTAAAGGGAAGCCTTGGTTTTTAGGAGAAGTCTGTAGTATTTGCTAATGTGTACAGACAGTCGTCTGTCTGTGGGTCTGTTGGTCTGTGTAGAATTGTGTTTGAACATTAGTGACATATCCCTATCAGTATCCAGTGACAATTGAATTATCTGTTGCAATAATTTTAAACAGAACAGTGCTTGGAACACAATTTACAGTTTTGTTTTTCTACTGTGAGCTCTGCCTTCCCAGTATTATTATATGATGGGCTGTGCCATTTCGTTGATGTATGATCAACTGAAGCCCTGTCTGGCTTTAAGAAGCGCTAAAGTTAGAGACTAGTGTTGCTCATTTTAACGATACTCAAAAGTACCACGCTACTCTGTCCTTGTATTTATGATGCGGATATAGTTAACAATAATTTTTATGTTTGGATGGAAATACAGATTTCTAGATCATTAGTTTGAAAAGGTGATGTGAGAAATTAAAATATAGAATTTCTTGTGTTTTGTGATTATGGTTAATGTATGAAAGATGTTAGCAATTGTAGTATTGCTGGAGTAAAGTTACTACTTATGTGTACTACAAAATCAAACCTACACCTTTTCTGTGTGTGTGTTTAGACGGGGGATTGGAGGAGCTGGTGGAGGAGCTGAACAGTGGGAAGGTGATGTACGCTTTCTGCCGTGTCAAAGACCCAAACTCTGGCCTCCCTAAATACGTCCTTATCAACTGGGTGAGTCCTGTTTAACACATTTCTCTTTCACTTTCCTTTTTTTGGCTTTTGCAGCTGTGGAGCCTTAGGATGACAGGATCTCCCATCTGGTTTATTAGGGATGGTTAACATCCCTTTTGCTGTTTGAATGCGTACATTTGTATGCAGCGTTGGAATATTCCAACATAAATGCTTTAAAATCCATTTTATACTCAACATTCTGTACTTGATTGTTCAGGTGGTTTAGCAGTTGATAATGTACTAGCCATTCTCACAGTACACTATTTAAAGGTGACTGTTAAATTATATAGCTTTCTGGAACAGCCTACTAGTAGAATTATACTGTCAAAATATTACTTGCTTTTAATTTGTTACTCTTTTAGCATATTTTGTTTTCATTTCATTATTTATATCATTTAGTAAAAGAATGAAACCTTAATTTGCTGTTTAATTTGCTGCATTTCAATGATTGCAATAATGCTGACCATGCTGCACAAGTCAATCACTGTTTAGAGAACTCTAAACTCTTAAGTCTAAATAAAGTCAAATATTGTGTACATGTAATTCAATACCTTTTTGCTGTTAAAACAATAGATTATTTATAAACTTCTATGATAATAATCTGCTTCTGTTGATTAAACTTCTGCTGTGGGTTCACCCAGGGCGAGGATCTGCCCCTGCACTCCGGCCGTGCTGATCCCTGAGAATTCCCCAAATGTGGGAATCTCGACTGCATAATTTGTGGTAGTGGGGGCCTGTGTTCGCGTTCTCCCCTGTTTTTGGGCAGCTGGTAGCCTCGTGGTTAGGGTGTTCGCCCTGCGATCAGGAAGTCGTGGGTTCGATTCCCAAGACTACTAAGCACCTCTGAGGTACCCTGAGCAAGGTACCGTCCCCACACACTGCTCCCCAGGTGCTGTGTTCCTAGCTGCCCACTACTTCACTTGGTGAATGGGTTAAATGCAGAGGAATAAGTTTGTGCTGTTCACACTGTGTGCTGTGGTGTGTTCACGTATGACAGAATGGTCACTTTCACTTTCACTTTTCACTTTTAATACATCTTAAATGTCTTATTGGCTATTCTCAGAGGCGCCTACTGCTGAGTTCAGAATGAGTACGTCATCGTAACACCCCTAGTTTTTTTTGCGCATTTAAAGCTCATGTTTAGCGGTCTGAAGATTGTCCTGCACACAAAAAGCAATCATAAAGTGAGATCTAGCCAACACACATGTTTATAGTAACAGCTTTCAAGTTGAGGCATGACGTTTTTACCAGAAGATGCTAAACACAATATTATTGTGTGTTTACAGACTGGTGAGGGAGTAAAAGACGCCAGGAAAGGACTGTGTGCCAACCACGTTAGCGCCGTGGCTAACTTTCTGAAGGTAACCCTCAGTTATTCCAGCACTGATGTACAAACACACTGAGACTTTGTGTGTGTTGTTAGAATCTCTGACTCATTGGTTTGCTGTAGTCGTGTGCCTTCATCTGATCTCTCCAGCAAACAGGGCAATGAGTGGATACTTCACCTGCAGGTGAAAGACTAGGACTTTAGAGGACTTTTGTACATTCAGACCTGCTCATTTCAGTGTCAAGTTTCTGTTGTCTATTTTATAATCTGATCATTGAATGTATCAATCCAGTGTGTAAACCGATTAAACTGATTTGTTGGCTAAAAATGCTGCTGATAAACACCAGTATTTTTGAATGTATAGCTTTATAGTGTCTTGAACATACTGCTATCAAGAGTGTAAATAATTGTTGCTAATCTTTGTTGGATTAGTGTGTTTATATATCACCCCTTCACTTCTTACACTTTTTGTTATGTCACATACTAATTCTAAAATAGATTTGAGTATAGATTTTCCTCAAAGATCTACACAGAGTGCCCCATAATGACAAGGTGAAAACAACTTTTTAGAAAGAAATGTTTTTATTGCCAAATGCTTGTTAATCCAGTGTTTCATAAGTATTCATACCAGTGTCTTAATGTTTTGTTGAAGCACCTTTGGCAGCAATCACAGCCTCAAGTCTTCTTGGGTATGCCTCTACCTGTTTTTGGGTATTATAAACAGGGCAGGTGTGGTTATATTTTGAGGCCCACACAGAATGTACAGTTGTTGTGTCCAGATTGTTTGGGGAGAGAGATAAGTGGGGTAAGTATATATGTGAAAGGGAGTCTCAGAGCTAGCATTGGGATGTCATGACTGTGGCGGCTGCAAAGTGACAGATGCGAAGCAACAAGTCAGTTCTGTGTAGCTTGGTCATAAATGGTGAGTTTACACCCCCCTCCATGGTTGACTGGTAAGATGCAACATGCTGAATGAAGAGAACAAAAAGAGACACAGATTCGACACCTTGCTTTTTTTGGCCATAAAACCAATAATTGGTGTCACCAAATGCTGGTTTTATAGCACACACAATCACATTTTGCATTTTCTGATGCATGCTATGTATTGAGCTTTAGTTCTTATTAGTGTATGTGTGTGTGATATTATTTTAATTAGACTTTTTTGTGCAGGGAGCACATGTGACCATAAACGCTCGTGCAGAGGAGGATGTTGAACCTGAGAGCATCATGCAGAAAGTGGCTAAAGCTTCAGGGGCCAACTACAGCTTCCACAAAGAGTCCAACCGTTTCCGAGACACAGGGCCCCAGGGGCCTGTGGTGGGTGTTTCTCACAAACACACTCTCACACAGTTATAACAAATGCTGCTAAGTGTGGTGGCTTTGCGCTGTTGTTGACACACAGACTGTACCAAGAGCAAAATGCTTTTGCAGTTTTAATTTGCGATATATTCCGACTGACAGAAAAACAATAATCCATTATAGGTAACACCCAGCACTGAGGGATGCAGTAGTTCTGATCAAGTCAAGTTTATTTCTGTAGCCCATCATCATACACAAAGGACATTGAATATCATTAGCAAGTTGTTTAGGCGACTATGAGCTTCTGGATTCTATTTGTCATGGTAAACTACTTGTCATGGTTCTAGGATTTTGTACCAGGCTTAAATCACACGCATGTTGCAAACTGCGAGAAGAAATGCATCGTTCTAGAGATTCTTATGGTGTCAGGATGTTCACAGTGGTGGTGATGGGAACCAAACGTTTGTCTCTAGTTTAGTGCCTGTAAGATTTAAGTTGAGATTTACAGAAATATTTGAACTGTAACTGTGTAACTGTGTTAAAGGGAACTCTGCTGTTAAAAAGCTCCTTATTAGTTTTAAGTGTTTAATCCAAATGTTACTGCACTTTTGTTCATACAGCAGTATTTTAAAAATAAAAGTGTGCAATACACAATTTTTGAATTAATTTTTACATTTTTTGCGTATAACGATGCGATTAATCACATCATTGCCCAGTGTTAATTAGAATTTCAGTCATTCTGAATAGCTTTCTTTACAGTTTATTTATACAGAGGAAACTGTGAAATTCCCCTTAAAACTGATTCACAACACACACAATAAGAGTTTTATTTTGCTGTGGCTGCAATTCAGCTGTGGAATCGCTCGGTTTTAGAAACACCGGTGTTTTCACGAGTGTGTCCTTATAGTGTTGTCTTTATTTAGGACGTATTACGTTCCTTCGTAAGCATTAATAAACAGTACTGTTCTCTTCATTTAAGGTCCTTGCTGAATTTTTCCCTCATAGATTAAGTGGTTAATCATTCAGAGAAAGTCCGTACTTACCACATCTTGGTGGATGTTCATGGCCTAATATGTCCATTCATTAAAATATTATTTCTAATGAAGACACTGTGAAGACTTGAGTCAGTTAAGTGTTTGTTTCAAAAGTAGCTTTACTGTAATGAGTGGACCGTGATGAAGTGAATACTTTAAAGGGTCCATATCATGGGAAACTGAATTTCTTCCCTTTAAGTAAGAGTTTGATGTAGAATGGAAAAATGTTAAATCTTTAAAACAAACCACTCAATCCCCAGTTGCTGTTTAATGTAAGTATAATCACTTTAATATATAATGTTTCAAGATAAACACAATTGTATTGCCGTCAGAATTTTTTATTTTTTATTAAAATCTTGCCCAATTCTATGAAGCGGTCACCCAGCATTTAGGGATTGGTGTATGTGGACATCCAAACATTGTAGAAGTTGGACTTTGACTTGCTGTACCAAACGTTTTCATTTCTATTTGGTTCAGTCCATTGAACTCCAGGCATCAGAGAAGTGACAAATCTTGCTTTGTTCCCCACCTAGATATTTGACATGCAAAGCTTCCTCCTTCTTGACCTTGTGTGTAGACTGTTATGAGATATCTTTGTGACAGCTGACTCATACAGACTGACAAAGTGGAAAAGTGAGTTACTTGACTTATGAGCAACTAACACCAGGATATCTATTACATTTGAGAAATGACTGAGCTGCTCCTGTTTTAGAGTCTGGTGGTGGAGATAAGTTAGAGAGAACTAGCTGGTGGCAGAGACAAGTGATTCGTGGCAGAGAGATGTTAGAGATAAGTTACTGGTGGTATAGAGAAATAACTGGTAGTAGAGAGAAGTTAGAGAGAAGCGTTTGAAGCGTTGTTGTGTATTAGGACCTGACTGATAATTAGGTTGGCTGATGTTTGGATCTCGGAATTTATTAGTAAGTTCTTTAAGTAAATTATTAAGAGGGATTGTCTATGACTGAACTGTGGGGTTAAAAATAGAGAGAAAAGAAATATAATAAAATATAACTACATTTTTAACCTCTGAAAACTTTTTTCCACAGGGTTCTGTATATCAGAAGACCAATGCCATGTCTGAAATCAAAAGGACCAATAAAGACACCTTCTGGGCGCAGGCTGAGGTAACACCCAGCACTGAGGGATGCAGTAGTTCTGATCAAGTCAAGTTTATTTCTGTAGCCCATCATCATACACAAAGGACATTGAATGTGCTTTACAGGAACTGAATAAAAATGTGAATAAATCAGCAAGCATAAAGTAGTAGGAAGTAAATCAAAGCGATTGTAAGAATGCATAGAAAATCAATAAATGCTAATCAGCATTCATTACACAGTTACACTGCTCACACCTGGAATTAACATGTCTTAGATGTTCCAATCACAAGTATGTTAAACTGTGTCTTGAGTGACCACTTGTGATCGCATCTCACTTTTCCACTTTATCTGCAAATAAACACCTACAGTATTTCCGTTTTAAAGACCTAATGGATTATTGTTTTTCTGTTCACTTGTGATAAGCTCACACAAGATAAATGCCAGGTGTGAAAAGGGCTGTAGTTATTCAAGGATGTTGTGCTAGTTGTGGCCAGTTTGATAGTAGGTTGTGGTTGTTGCGATAAATAAACCAATATTCTGCATTCCATCACTGATACCTGTTGCTGTTGGTATTGTGTCACACAGCAATATTAATTTAGAAATGTACACTTATTAATAAATAACAAAAACCTAACTGCAGTGTATGTAATCTACTTCATGTTATACAAGAACAGTTCAAAATAAATAAAACCTTCCTTTCTGAAAATGTTGTTTCTGGTGCTGGTTAGCTTTTACAATAAAGTCAAAGGTTTCATTCAGAGTAAATTTAAGAGATAAGAAACAAGAAATCTTTGTGTGTGTGTCTTTCTCTTTCTCTCTCTCTCTCTCTCTCTCTCTCTCTATCGCTCTCTCTCTCTGTCTGTCTTTAGAAAGATGAGGAGAAGCGGCGACAGGAGGAGAAGAGGAAAGTGATGGAGGAGAGGCAGCAGCTGGAGAAAGAGAGGAAGGACCGGGAGGCTAAAGAGGCGGCTCTGAGAGAGAAGAGGTCTAAGGAGAGAGCCTCGCAGATTGACGAGCAGAAGTGAGACACTTTTAGCTAGTGAATCACACTCATACTTGGAACATGCAGACAGACACATAACTGTGGTATGACTGTAGAGGTCATCGGTCACTGTGTGTGTGTGTGTAGTTTGATAAAGTTGTGTTTGTGTTGTAGGAGGTACCAGCAGCAGCGTGAGGCAGAGAGTCAAGGTCAGCAAAAACAGCAGTGGGTGAGTCTCTCACTCGTGCGCGCGCACACACACACACACACACACACACACACACCTGCTTTAGCTCCCCCTTTTATACATATTGATTAGGAATCAAAACCAATGGACTGTAGGAAACAAGGCCTCATCAGTAGAGTAGTACAATTCAAATTTGAGACTCAAAAGCCTAGTTCAGCTAAACCAAGTATTCAAGGACTCCCAAGATATAGCAAGTGGTTTAGGCGACTATGAGCTTCTGGATTCTATTTGTCATGGTAAACTACTTGTCATGGTTCTAGGATTTTGTACTAAGCTTAAATCACACGCATGTTGTAAACTGCGACTCCTGTGTATAATCACTTTAATCTATAATGTTTCTAGATAAACACAATTGTATTGCCGTCAGATTTTTAAATTTTTTAATAAAAGCTTGCCCAATTTTATGAAGCGGTCACCCAGCATTTAGGGATCGGTGTATGTTGACATCCAAACATTGTAGAAGTTGGACTTTGATTTGCTGTACCAAACGTTTTCATTTCTATTTGGTTCAATCCATGACTCCAGGCATCAGAGAAGTGACAAATCTTGCTTTGTTCCACACCTAGATATTTGACATGCAAAGCTTCCTCCTTCTTGAACTTGTGTGTAGACTGTTATGAAATATCTTTGTGACGGCTGACTCATACAGACTGACAATAAATGTGAGACACCTACTTATGCACTTATACATTTTAAACTGTTCATGATTCACGTGTATTTTTATTTCAACACACTGTAGAAAGGCTTTATGATAATTAAGTTATTGAGGATTTAATAAATGATAAATAATGAATGATATTTGCTTTTGTAATAGTAAATGTAATGGAATTGTGCTAGCTACTTCCTTCAGAACTACAAACACATTTTTGCAAGTCTTCCTTACCTGAACTTTTCTAGAAAGGCTACAAATAAATATAAGTTGCTGCAGACTGAGCATATAAGTATATAAATATGTATAAATATATATTTATTTTCTGTATGGATTTACAAAATTGTCTAAATATATAGCTGATGACTCAGATAGCTCCTTATGGTGATTTAAGTTTGTTTTGAGAGTAGCCTCATAGCTCTAAGAGACAGAATCGAGTTCAAGCCAGGAGTTCAGGCTGGATTAGTTTCTGAACTGTTCAAGCTGTTCGTGTGTGTAGTGTAACAATATAATGCAGTAATAGTTTACTTATCCCCTACTTGAAAGTGAACTGTAAGCTGTTCTCAGCTTCTTTTTTTCCTTAGGGCCTTCGAGAGCTCTGTTTATTTTGGCATAATGAGTGATTATTCACCTCTACAGAGTCTCATGTAAAGCTGCACCTGTCAAATTACCCTGTAATGATTAGCTAATCATTTTGCACCTGTTTCCATCCAGCTGATATCCATTCAGGATATGATTAACATAACATATAACAGAACAAGACAGGACATTTTATTAGTCCCACAAGTGGGAAATTTCCGTTGTTACAGCAGAAAGTGGACATTACAAAGCTAGAGGTGTTGGCCTTTTTTCATCTTGGGAAAGATGCCAGGCTTTGCTGAAGAAACACTACGCAAAGTAATGCATTTTCAAACTGTCATTATTTGTTAGTGCACTGTGCTCATAAATCTTAATTTAATTACAGCTTATTGTCCAGATGTATTAAAGTGCTAAAAGCTGCAGAAGCTCATCACAAGCCCATGTATGTTGGGATGAATATCATTACTATGTTACTGATACTGATACTGATTATTGCTATTGATACTTATTGATATTCTTATTGGTACTAATCACCATCATTTGGTGCAAAAATAGACATCATATAAAAATATTTGACAATTGTTTTATTAATAATTTTTGAGAGAAATAACAAGATTAACTGTGTCCTGTATGTATAATGAGGGAGGAGTGATCACTACAATTGTGTATTGATGTGCAGAGCACCACTCCTATCTCTTCTTTTGATCCAATCCAGTACCAACCATTTGAAAACACAGATGTAAGCATGCATTAATGCTGCATAAACACGGATAGCAGCACCGTTTGTCCAGGAATTTATACATATGTCAGTGTTTAGTGTACCAGTTTAGTGTCAGTTCTCAATACCCATCCCTGTATACATGATGCCATGGGAGAAGGGGTCACTGAGTCCGAGTGCACCTTGTTCCGTTCCTCCATTGTGGAGGCGGCTGTGCAGAGCTGTGGCTGCAAGGTGGTTGGTGCCAATCGTAACAGTAACCCCCGAACCTGATGGTGGACACCGGATGGTCGTCTGGCGTATCAGGAGGGGAAAGCAGTGCTACATTCTGGCTGTGAATGGAAGAGATGGAGTGCTGTTGACCTCAACTGGGGACATCATATGGCGGTGGAAGGAGCACTTTGAGGATTTCCTCAATCCTGTCTCCACCATGTACAAGGAGGGCACAGAGCCTGAGGAAGCTTGAGTGGACTTGCCCATCACTGGGGCTGAGGTTGCTGATGTCGGCTATGCCCAAGGGGTGGATGAGATTCGCCCTAAATACCTGAAGGCTCTGGATGTTGTTGGGCTGTCTTGGCTGACATGCCAATTCAACATTCCGTAGCGGTCAGGGACAGTGCCTCTGGACTGATGGCATGCAGCTTAAATGAGTTTTCTTCACAGGGTGGGCTCTCCCTTAGAAGCGGTGACATTTGGTGGAGATGCCTCCTGGTGGAGGTTTTCTGGGCAAGCCCTGGGAGGAATTGCCAGGGTAGACCCAGGACACGCTGGAGGGATTATATTTCTCGGCTGGCCTGGGAACACCTCAGTGTGCTCCTGGAAGAGCTGATGGAGGGGTGGAGGTGGCTGGCGAGAGGAAGGTGTGGGCATTTCTGCTGTGGTTCTCTGCGATCCAGATAAGCGGCAGATGGTGGATAGATGGATGAATTTTTATTTGATGTTTGGTCTTAGCCTAAAAGGCCAAAAAGGCTCATTTTAGTTCTTTCATAACATAAGGGTTAAAAAGATGACTGTATAATGATGCATTTAACTAATTACAAAGTTCAGACAAATCACCTTTTTTTATACATCTAGCCATTGGTACACTGGTATAGTCTCAAATGGCGCAATTTTGGAAGCTATAATCTATAACAAAGCCAACAGTTTTTGTGTTGTTTCCCTTAACTGACCACTGAAACAGCAGTGACAATGTGCAGCATTTTATACTGTGACACAATAACTTCACTCGTGCACTTAAGAAAAAGCTTGTCTTGCAACAGTTCACTCAATGAAGTATTTAGTGAAAAGCAGATTTTAAAAGATGTTCTGAAATGTTCTAATTATTGCAAACACCTTTGGATTGTGACCTGTCTAGTTAAATGTATGCTTTTAATCATATCCTTAAAGGGCATGCCAACTTTTTTTAATCTGCTTATTTACTGCTGATTGTTCTTTGACAATGATCACTTTGATTGAGGATTTCTGGTCTCTGTTGGATTTGAGTTGGTTGGGGGAAAACAGTTGGCAAGTTACCCCTGAAACCAATCAAAATTGGCGTATATTTCTTGTCAGTTGCCCCTTTCCACAGGCCTACCAAAGTCTCTTTAGTTGTGCCAGGGATCAAGCAAGCTAGAATAAAAAAATACAGAACAGTGGTAAAATCATTGTAATAATCTGCTTTCATTTTAAAAAGTATTGACAAGACCTAATTTACTAAAGATCAACTCTGCAGTTTTTTCTGCTTAGGAGAGCAGTGTGTGGTTTGTTGAGAAAACTGTCTTGTTTTCTTTCTTGTTCTTCTCCTGTGGTTGGTCTTCTGAGCTGAGGAGCAGTTCTACATAATTTGTTGTTTACTTTAAATAGGGATGCACCGATACAGATTTTTTGAGACTGAGTCCAAGTACAAATACTTATTTTTGATTACCCACCGATACTGAGTACCGATACCTGAGAAGATTTATTATTAAAAAGTCACAAAATATTGGTCACTTTGAGCTGTTTATTTTCAGTGATTTTCAGTTGAATTGACTGTTGTTTCACCAACATCAATTCTCTCCAAAAACAAAAAATCAAAAACACTGAATTCAGAAAACTTTGTACAATATACAACACGTTATACACACCTGTTGTTGTAATCACCCCCTTGTTTAACCAGTATTTAAAAACAAAAAACACCTGTATGAAAATAAAACATTGGAGACATAACCTTAAATAATTTTGTATGGTATATACTGTACCTTCCACTGAATTTTAGAGCACCTCCATTAAAACAAGGGGACCTCCAATTAGGTGACTTTATAAGTGATGCTTTTCAAATTTAAGCTGTTTTGGGAAAAGTAAGCGGAGAGTTCTTTTTGATAAAAAGAAGCATCTCTCCATGTTCAGGTGTAAGCCTGTTTCAGACCTCATCAACAATATCTGACGATGAGCTAAACAGCCGTTCATTTTCCACACTGCTACATGGTACTAAGAGATATTTTTGAGACATCTGAGCCAAAGTTGGAAATCTCACTTTGTTAACTGCCCAATACTGGAATGGACCGTCTGATTGAGAAATTGTGTTTTTGCCAATAAATGTCTCCAACTGTATGGAACCAGCAACTGAACTGCTCATTGATGGAGATACTGCTCGTCTGCAATTTCAGCAAACACCTGGTCCAGGTTGGTGCTGGCCTGCTCCTTCCATAACTGTTTGGTAGGGGGTTCTCCTTGGTTGTGGTGATTAGTGGCCTCTTCAGTAGACATTTTCTGTAGCTCCTGCAGCACCATCTTTTTGGCCTCCTAAACAGTCCTGTTATCTGAGAAGAACCGGTCCTTGTATCTATATAACAATGTTCAAGTCAAATCACAGATTTAACTTCAAGTCAACTAGTTTTTTTTTATTAATTTGTTGTAATTTACTAGTTAATATATAAAAACTAAAATACTAAATTAAAAAATGGTATATACTTAGTTATGTTATCAAAATTAAATAACACCCAAGGTTTCATTATTCAACTATATATTAACTGATAACTTGGAGTTGGAACATGAGCAACACAGGGAAGGCTAGACAGCCCAGCATTATTCATCCCCTTTTCCATGTTTTTGGCATTATAGTACGATGTGTTTGGGTCAAGTTCCTTCTCGCATTAGCCTTTAACGCTCGCCATCAGGTTTGCTGTAGGCACTTTTGCCTACATCTCTTATCTCACATAGATTCAGTGTCTGACTTCTGCCAGAAAATAAGTTGTTTTTTTTTTTAAATCAGTGAGATTTTTATAAATGGTATAATGAAAATTCTTGTTGCAGACTAGAATTAATAGGCATGTCTGCTGAAAATGCAGTTTTTGAGTTGCTGTAGTAAAGCCTTTCATGTTCATTAATCTGTAATGACCTGGACCCTTAAAGTGGTGTGCGCACTATATTTGTATATATTTTGTATATTTTTGACACTTTTACTCTCTCTTGCAGGGCGTCTTATTTCTCTCCTGCTGGGCGTCATTTCCTCACTGTGTCAGATAATCTCTAAAATAGATTTAGCAAGTAAATCCACTTCAGAAGATCAGAAATGTTCCAGGCCCTCATGTCAGGGCTGCTAAAGTTGTCTCAGTGGATTTTATTTTAATGTCTGCACTCATTAGCACCCAAATCTCGCTATGTGAGTAAAATTATGAAAAATACTTTATTATTAGTTTCAATACTTTCTTTTTAAAATGGGTCCTGTTAAGTGTTCATCCAAGATGGAGCTGTGATTCAGTGATGAATAAGGCTTTTAAAAATATTTATTTTAAAAAAGTGTATTTTTGGCATCTATAAGAATGGTTCATTATAGCAACTTTAATGGTAAATTCATTTTTAAATATCAGAAAATATCAGGTGGGACAGTCACGCTGTCGCGGCGCGACGCCGCGGTCTGTCGCGGCGCGGCGGTGGTTCCTGGGACCAGACAGGGGGAGCCTTGTAGCTCCTGTGAGACCAGAATGCCATTTGGATGGACACTGACACAGAGGCAGGTTGCACCACACCGTGACTTTACGGACTCTTTTCGACATATACACTTACAGACACTTACGACGTACAATGACCGGACAAGGGACACAGAAAACAAACCAGACTAAATACATGAACTGAAACTCGAAACCACCAATGAACAGACAGAGCAAAACAGGAGACACCTGAAACTAATAATACAAATCAGGACACAGGCATAAACATGAAACAAGGAACAGGGGTGACCCCTACTGGCCACCCCATGAAACAAAACCCCAGAAAACAGACCCAGACTACACAAACCCGAAAACAGAAACCCCACACCGTGACACACGCATTAATAGAAAAATATTTTTTAGTTATTTACAGCTATTGAAAATGTGCATAAACTTGTCTTTGTATTTGAACCACTGTATACATCTTTGTACTTGTTTATTTAATTTGGTTTGTGGACAAACATGCATTGAGAGCATTTTTGAGAACTTCTAAAGTTTCTGTCCAACATTTTTAGACATTTGTGTCACTACATTATGTTTAATAGTTGATTAGCATATATGGTTGTTTGCACCATGTGATATTTGGAGTCAAAAATATTTAAAATAAATGTTGTTTTGATGCTCTCAATATGTCCTTATGAAGGCGGTATTGTATAATAAGTTGGTATATATGTAGTGCATCACATTATTGTTTAGTACTTCCAGTAGGTATCCTTATAAAGGAAGAATCGCACAATAATTTGGTGTGTCAGGTATGTATTAAATTATTTAATAGGAAATAAATGTGTGCCGCGTCTAAAAATTCTCACTTGGAAAAAAAAACAGACTTCATTCATCTATTTACTGAATTTAGTTGTTATACATGAATGAGTTGTTTACATGCGCACTCACATGCGGGAGGAGATAACTTAAGCACCCACCTGTGTAACTTCACTCACTGTGAACTTGTTTTTTGCTGTATTAATATTTATGTGAAAGAGACTGGATTAAAGTGTATCTTCATGTCTGGTAGGAGGAGGAGAAGCCGGCAGCACAACCCAAAACCTTTAGGCGTGCAGAGTCTGTGGAGAAAGCCAATGTGAGTCAGTCAGGGAGGGAGGGAGGGAGGGAGGCAGGAATGGAGGGGTCTGTATCCAGCCCAGCCTCAGGACATCAGAACTCCTGTCCCGGGCCTTCTTTGGCTTTATCCCATCTGTGTGCGTGCATCTGTGTTTTTGTGTGCATCCGTGTGTCTGTGTGTGCCCAACAGGAGGCTGTATCTGTCATCTCTCAGCGTTCAATCAACCCCAGAGAAATGTTCCAGCAAAGAGAAAGAGGCATCACCCCCAGCAGGATAGACAACACCCCATCCAGCCCACAGCCAGGTTAGAGAGCCCCACACACACAATGAGCTATCTCACACACCCAGAGCTATCTTATTATTTTTTTTTGTAATTATTTTTGTGAGGTCACTAAAACCAACATATTTACATACAAACACCTATTCAGCCTGCAGCAATTTAGCTCAACCCACTGAGTGTATGAGCCAGCACTGCTTTTTGAATGTGATGCAATACAGGACAGCCAGTCGGAACCAAGGTTATTTACATATATCTCAGGGTTCACGTAGCTGCATTAAAAAGTCTTAAAAGGTGTCAAAATCTTGGAAATTGAGGTAATTCATTGTCTTCAATTTACTGTAAATTTGCCATAGGTATTCCGTTTGCAGATGGCTCATGTATGGCTGGTAGGAAAATGCTTTGTTGTCTGGCTGCGTGTCATATTTTAGTTGTCCTAAGTCACATTGTTGCTAGATAGCGCCAAGAAGAGAGTATGCCCATTTTTTCTTTGCCTCACCAGTCATATTCCCGTCTTTGACTTCTTTCTTTCCAGTAATTCAGTCACATCCAAAATATCAAACGCTAAAATCCACCCTATCATAATTAGTGATCACGCACCTGTGTCATTCCAATTAAGCATCACCCAAGTTAAACAACTCTTTAACAGATGGTGTATTAATACCTCCCTTATCAGAGATCCAGACTTCAATTCATTTTTTAAAAGAGATTGGGCATTCTTTCTGGAAACCAATGACACCACAGAAATCACGCCAACAACACTTTGAGAAACCGCAAAGGCAGACAAGAATTGGAAAAACATTTAGAACAAAAAATTATGACTCTTGAATCCAAATTACAGCTTAACAATATTATGAATAAGAAGACACAATTTATCATGCAAAGACTTAGATGTGATCACTTCAAACACAACAATAAATCTGGGAAATGCTTAGCAAATCTTCTGAAATACAATAAAGAACTCTGCAGGGAAGCTCACACAGTCCTCATGAAATCAATGACACATTCAAAGACTTCTACTGTAGACTATATACTACAGGCATTGACCCAGACCCAAAAGATATCAAGGATTTTCTTACAACTACAACTTACAACTACTCCAACTCACCAAGGATAAAGCAGATGAACTAGACACACCCCTATCACTGATTGACCTTGACATAGCCCTCAAGAAAATGCCCAATAATAAAGCCCCTGGACCAGACGGCTTCCTTTCCGAGTTCTACAAACATTTATGGGACACTATCTCTCCCCTTTTCTTCAGAGCAGTTTTACACATCAAATGTACATCTAGAATTCCTATAACATGAATACAGCCCTAATATCACTTCTACACAACCCCCATAAAGACCCAATTATTTGTTCTAGCTATTGTCCACTATCGCTTATCAACACAGATCTCAAAATCATCAGTAAAGCAATAGCAACCCGAATTGAAACAGTTACTCCAACCTTGGTTCATCATGATCAAACCGGCTTTATTAAAGGTAGACACTCTTCTAGTAGCATGCGCAGATTATTTATTTTAATTCAGATAGCACAACAAGATCAACTGGAAAGTATCATAGTTTCATTAGATGCAGAAAAAGCATTTGATAGGGTAAACTGGACATTTTTACTGGACACACTGCACAAATTTGGTTTTGGTGAATCACTCACTCACTGGATTAGAATTCTGTACAGTTCACCAATGGCCACGGTCACTACTAACGGACTAATATCACAGGCTTTCACCTTGCACAGGGGGACCAGACAAGGATGCCCACTCTCCCCCTCCCTCTTTGCCTTATTCATTAAGCCCCTAGCTGCTGCTATACTTCAAAACCCCCACATCAAATGAATCAAGACTCTTAATATTCACCGTAAGATTAGCCTATACGCAGATGACATTTTACTTTATCACCCCTCAAACTCTCTACCTGAAGCAATAAAAGTCATTGACTCACTCTCCAAACACTCTGATTATTCAATAAACTGGACAAAATCAACAATTCCAATTCCCATCACTACAAATAATATCAGGTATTTGGGTATAAACATTTCCACCAGGCTGTCAGAGTTGTTCCACCTAAACTTCACCCGTCATTAAAACAATTGCAGACGACCTAAAACGATGGACTAACTCACCACTTTCACTGTTAGACAGAATAGCAACCGTAAAGATGTTCATATTACCAAAAATAAATGATCTGTTCTCAATGATCCCATTACAGCCTACCGCTTCTTGGTTTAATTTACTGAACTCAATCACTACCAAATTCTACTGGAAAAACAAACCACCCCTGATCAAACTAACCACACTGCAAAAACCCAAGTCCAAAGGAGGACTTGAGGCCCCTAATTTTCAATATTATTTTCTTGCAAATCAGCACCAGTATATTTATCATTTGACACACCCCACCCAACTGAACAGCTCTTGGACATCAATTGAACAGTCACAAGCCAGAGAAGTTTCCATCTCAGATCTTCCATTTATGAACTCCACGATAAAACAACATAACTGTTTCAAAAATCCAACATCTCTTTGGCTCTGACAGCCTAGTGGAAAGCCAATAAAATGTTCAAGTCCACATATCACCCTTGTAAATACACACCAATATGGCACAACCCTGAATTCCGCCTAAACAAAAAAACCCTCCTCTTCAACACCTGGAAACAAAAGGGCATTACTCATCTCCACCATCTTTTCCACAACAACAGTCTCTCCACATTCCAACAATTAGTCCAGAAGTATGGCATCGGGGAAGACCAGTATCTTCACTACTTGCAATTAAAATCTGTCCTTAAATCCAAAATAGGTTTATCTAAAAATAAACTTCACCCACCCTTGCGGAAGAAATCAATAAAATATCCCATCTCAGAAGAGTTCTTTCTACAAAATCTTATCATCCATAGACACTGCTGAAGCCTGGAATAAGGACTCAACACTTACCCCCGATCCCGAACTCTGGACACAAATCTGTAGTAACACCTTCACCATGTCTAACAATACTAACCTACAATTAATGCAGTACAAAGTAATTCACAGAACTCATATCACCCAACACAAAATGTATAAAATGGGACTACTCACATCTGACATTTGTTCCCATTGCGCACTTAACATGTCTGATGATTACCTACACTCAACCTGGTCCTGTCCACCAATACAACACTTTTGGAAAAATGTCACGAACACTCTCTCTCACATTTTGAGTTGTGACATTCCATTATCTCCATCAGTCTGTTTACAGGGAGACCAACAGTTCATCTACCACCCAAATATTCCAAGTCTGCTCTAGTTGACTTAACCTTGGCCAAAAAAAACATTTTGTTAAACTGGAAAAGCAAAACCCCATTGAACATCAATCACTGGCTAAGTCTCCTCAAAGAACACATCTCCCTGGAATTAAACACATGTCAAATCCCAACATCAACCCTTATAGAAACCTGGAATCCTTTCATTGTTACACTTGAGTTACCTGTTAACTAACCACATTATGTACATATAGGTGCACACCCATGCAGCCCCCTTGCCCCTTCCTCACACACACACACACACACACACACTTCAGAAATTGCAAATATTTAAGCCCTCCCCCTTTTTTTTTCTTTTCCCCGCAACACTGTTTTTTTTCCACCTTGTGTCATTAATCTAAACTCCACCTACTGCTGAACAACTTATATGAATTTCCCCTTGATATATTCATGCTTTGTATCTCTGTCTGTGTCTTTTGTGTCGTCTTGTCCCCTCTGTTTGTTTGTGTCTGTTGGGCTACGTTTGTCTACATACATCTGTCTGTCTTTTGTGGCTTGTCTTTTAAAGAAATTGAAGAATCTGTTTTGTTTTGTCTTGTTTTGTTTAGTTTTGTTTTATTGTAATGTCACGTATTAGGGTGGGCGATTTCAGAGCAACTCCGACAAATGAAAGATCTGCACTGCTGTATAAAAATAAAGTTGTCCTCCGAAGAGGCGGGCTGGTGGCGGGCCAAAAAAGAAAAAAGAATTGATAGAGCCAAGATGGGGAGTTACAGCAATTTATGCTGAAAACATTCACATTAAAATTACAGTATTCTCAGCACTGAACAAAAGAAAGGAAAAGCATGGATTAAAGTTTTCCATCGCTATGATGCATTTCCGTCAACTGAGTGCACTAAAGGTTAATAATGAGATTAATGCAGATCTGAAGGAAATAAAATGGGGGGGCTAAACAAGCTTCAGCAGACAAAGTTCTGAAAAGGTTGTCTTTTTCTTTGGTTTAATTATGAATTAATTATTCTTCCTAAAAATAAAAATAAACATGGTTTTGGCAGTTCGCATGAACATTGACTGCGGAGAGAAAGGCACCTGTAGTGTAAAGAGAGCACTGGTGCGTGCAGAGGACTGTGGGTGCGTGTCGAGAGACAGAAAGAGAGACAGACACGGGGAAACAGCATGCTTGGGAGCTTGTAGTTATGTTAGTTCTTTACTGTTTGTGTATGCATCATTACCAGGTGTAATTACCTAGTTCATATGGCGCTGTTGTGCTATTTCTGTTTATTTTCTGAAAGACGCTAGATTAGCCTATAGACCGCTAATAACGGTAGTAAGCTAAAGAGAAAGTAAACAGGGTTCCCACAGGTCAGGGAATTTCTGGAATATCAGGGAATTTCAGGTAAGGCATTTCCAGTCAGGGAATTTGATCATTTGGGTGTCAAGTCAGGGAATTATTAGGGAATTTGGTTAAGAGCATATAGTGCAGTTGCCAAAACCTGATGTGTATTTACGCATCTTTGTTCCCAGTGACTGTTTTTGTTTTGCTCAGAACCTCTCCTGCTCTAAAAGTGTGCAACATTCTAGAGCGCAAATTTTTTGTGAAGTCTGTGTCGACATATGTCCTTACACTTGCTAACTTACCAAACATGCTAGGCAAGTGTAAATTTCAAGATATTTGGCTTGAAAATGAAGAATTTAAGGACTTGCTCACCTAAAGTGATGATGACAGAAGAGCAAAATGCAAAGTATGTAAGTCGGTCATACCTCTCTCCAATATGGGAGAGCGTGCACTTACAAGCCATGTGACTGGGAAAAAACATGTTGCAAAGATGACGACAATGAAAAGATCATCCTCGTCTCAACTTCCCATCACTGCGTCCACATCAAGCACATTCTCCAGTCATCCACATCAAGCAGCGTTATAGCATATAGAGCTGCTTTGTTCAGAATGGCCCATTTAACTGTGGCCATTTCTAGGTAAAACATGCATGTAGAGGATGTCAGAGATGGTGTTGAGGTTTTGGTATGGTCCATTCAACGTGCCAAGCTGTCCATATTCAACAACAGTGACGTAAATGCAGTTTTGAATTCTATAACCCCTTTAAATGCCCTTTTCT
>JBBPCX010109086.1:2041-21602 GCA_037974365.1 Hydrocynus forskahlii
ACTCAGACCACACCTCTCTCCTTCTCTCTCACTCTCTTTTTCTCTCTTTCTCTCTCTCTCTCTCTCTCTCTCTCTCTTTCTTTCTTTCTCTCTCTCTCTCTCTCTCTAGGTACCTTCCTTGTTCTTTTCTTGTAATACTCTCCTTTACTGCTTGCTTTTTAATAATAACAATTATAATAGTAATAATCATGCAACCTTATTAGTAATGATACGAGGAAAAACAAGAAGAATGTGGCTGTATTATTATACATATTATTTCTATTGTTATTAAAGTCAAGACTATTATCAGGTGCTTTAAGGTAAATGTCATTAACATTAACAGACCAATCCTGATCAGACATCTGACAGAATGAGCTATAGATCGGACCTGACTTTTATGTCAGATCACCTTCTCTAACACCTTTTTTTATGTGACAAATGCAAATAATGTGTATAAATTAAAAAATTCAAATAATATGATGGAATGTTACACTAACTGCCCGTTGTGTAATCGCTGTGAAAAAAAATACATAAATAATGATGCAGTAAAGATATTACATAAAAACTGCTGCTCGGGACGATGACTCTGAATATCACGATTTGATATCTGATCATATGACTGTCCTGAGTTGACCTTTACTTCAGTCTTTTAACTACACAGCTCCTCTTTCAGATGTGCAGATCACACACACACACACACACACACACACACTGAACTGGACTCTTTTAATCTACTATCTTTTCTAATCCCACATCTATCATATATTATAATCACACAGCTCATCCATTAAATTAATGTTATTAATTACCCTTTTTATATGCACAGTGTTTCTTGAGCATTGTTCTTCACACAGTCTCAAATAAAAAATGCAGCCCAGCGATAAAAATTTAATTCAATCTCCTGGAGAGATTAAACAAATTACTTTATATTCCTCCATCAACAGCAGTTTGTCTTTGCTTAGCAATCAGAAGTTCTTCCAGCATGAAAACTTGTTCCTAAGTCTCCATATTCTGTTTTGACAACAACAGGGCACAGTTCTAGATATCTATGTGTGCATTTGTTTACTGGAGAACATGAAAACAAAACAAAAAGGGGCCTAGGGTACAGCCTAGAGAAACCCTGATAAGACTCAAAAGAGGAGTAATTCTCCTTGTGGGTGGAAACAAAACACTTTCAGGTACACCTAAATTCAAGGGTGTATTTATTCAGCTGTTGCCATGCAGGGGTGCAGTGTGGTTTCTTCTGAGAGTTTTCCAAGAAGCAACATGACACGCATGGTAAATAAAAAAGATGTTTAAACTTTGTAGCTGAGTTTAACACACTTTATTCTGTGTGCTTCCTGTAGATTATCTCTGGGACGTGGTATCGTTGCCTGGGCAAGGGTCCACAATGATAACAACAACAACAACAATAATAATAATAATCATAATAATAATAATAATAATAATAATAACAACAATAACCATAATAATAGAATAACTATCAAATGTTTTTAAGTTTCCATATCCTACATTCATTGGCATTACAGAGGAAAGTGAATGAATTGATCATTTTCGATATAATCCACTCCAATTGAAAAATTCATCTGTCAAATATACTCCTCCTCAATAGATGAATTCGTTCGCAAGTACCCATCACCAAATATGCCCCCTCGGCAAGTTGACCAAAATAGTCACACTCCCAATTAACAAATGTGTACGTTTTTCACCCCACCGTCAATGAATAGGTTCGCTAGCTCCACCTCCCATTGACAAATATGGTCACCAATCACTTTGCCCCTCAACCTGGTTGGCTTAGTCCACACCCCTTTCCACTTATCCAGTTGTTAGCAGTTGCGCCACCTGACTACATTCCATTAAAATGTCCCATCACATCATTGTGATCTGGAATGTTCAACACTAAACATTCTAACACTTCTAACTGCTGAGCAACACTGCAGGTTAATGGAGATTCAGGATCACAGTCGATACACCATCATCTTATATGTATACATTTATGCATCTGACAGTCCATAAGTCACTAAATCACATTAAACTCAGGCCACATCCCAACAAGTGATGCACTGACGGACGGAGCGCTGTGCAGGACACTCAAGAGCACAACACACACAACCAACAAACACATGCTCACTGTTTGACACTGTAAAACAAATCTTTATATTTTACACAACCAGAGTGAACACAAACCAATTAACAATGAAAAGTAACAGTTTGTCAAACTCACACAGCTACAGATACGACCGTTACAACCACTCCTACACTGAAGGGTTAAGAGAGGTTGTATTATGGCATATCACATGCTGACCTGTATTTATGGCTGGTTCTTGGCCTGATGTGATTATGTTGACTGAAGAGGGAACGAGGGAATGCCTCAATGACAGATCATGAGTGACGGGTTGCAGGAGGTGGGAGGAGATGTTTGGTTAGGGCAGATTTCCAACACTTCAGGACGGTTGTGCTCACTGACAGTGACAGGCTCACAGGTGGCACCCCCGGAGGGGCACAGTACAATGGTATTTTAATGAAATCATGATAAATGATGCCTCTGAACAACTATGTGGATCATAAAGAAAGAGTTAGACCACTTACTGAAAGCCTGTAAACAAAAACAATAGCAACAACAACTATGACAAGTGCAGCGTATTACTACAGTACCAAAGCAACAAATTCAATGCCTGTCTATCAGGCGCATCATTAAAGCTTAGGGGGGTTGAATGTCCTTTAAACTCTCAATAGGTTTTCATAATTCATTCCCAATTAAAACTGCCCCATTATGTCAAATTCACAGTGAAGATGACTCAATTTTGGAGATGTCGGTCCATAATAAAGGATTAATATGTTTTTTGGTGGTATAGGCAGCAGCACGGTCAAAGGCCAGTCAAGTCAGAGGACCTTTACCGGTTTAAAATAATTAAATAAATGAGTAAGCAAGTATGTTAACAAACAAATAAATCAACTGTTATTTACCGCAGATGAGGATAAGAACACATGCAGACCTAATGCATACCAATTTCACCACAAAGCCGTTTTAAAAGCATTTTCCAAAGGCACATCTTGGACCCTTTTCTTTTCATTCTCCAGGAGGACAAACCTTAAGACTCCCTCAATCAAAGCTTAGAACCCCATTTATGAACCCCTAGTGACTCCTCTGCAGCCTTTCATATATTTTATTGTATTGTATTGTATTACATTGTTATTGTATTGTATTTATGTACGTATGTATGTATTTATTAATAAATTAATTTATTTTTAAACAGTTGACAGATATGTCCTGCTGTTCCTCTACTGGCTTTGTGATGCAAAATATTGCGATGCATTGAGAAAAATTCTCCAAACATTGTGATTTTGTATTTTTGACCACCTGGAGAGAAAGCAAGTGGCTGCACTTTCACAGGAAATGAAACCAAACCCATACTTCTATAAATACGTGGATCAGTTGAAGAGCTCTGGGGAAACATGATGACATTCAGAGAAAGAGAAGGAAAGAGAGAGAGAGACAATGAGCCAGACAGGCAAGCAAGACTGAGCTCTATAAACCCTAATACGAGCCAAAACACTATAAAGTGCAGGGAACTAATCCTGTTACACAAAACATCAATGTCTTTCATAAATGTCGAGAAAATCCTGCGCTCAGCTCAGCTCAGCGCCCTCTACAGACAACACACCACAAGGTTCAAGGTTACTTTATTGCCATCAGCAGCTGTGAACACGTACACAGTGTGATGAAACATATAGCAACATTCAACAAAGTGCAAGTCATGACAGAAGCAATACAGTTAGTAGACAACATAGAAGTGTTACTGTATAGCATAAGTGGGATGTAAACCTTTCAGACTGACAGTTTTGCACCATAAGTATAATATTGCATAGGAGCAGCATTGAGCATAGCAAGAAATAACAGCAACAATACAATAACTACACAATATAGCAGTGTAACAGTACTGTGATGTGAGACTAGTAGGCATGTCCAAAGGTTAGTGGGTGTCACCAGGTTAGTAGTCGTGGCCAAAGTGTAGTGGGCATGTCCAAAGGTGGTTGGGTATTTCAGTTAGAGGTCTTACCAAAAGGTTAGTGGATATTAGTGTTGGACCTGTTTAAAGGTTAGTGGGTGCACAATAGGTTAGTAGGCGTGTTGAAAGGCTGGTGGCAGTACCTCCCACATTCCTGAAAGTTTGGTAAACTCCACAGAAACATACTCTATAATTAATTAGTTAGATGGATCTTAAAAGGCCTTTAAAAAGACCATGAGTCCAGAAAGTCTCATTTGTCCAATAATCCCCCTCTAATACATTCTCATTAGGAGCAACTTACAGCCCAGGCCTTTAGTTCACTCCAAATCCCGCAATGCATCAAAGCCTGTGTTCGCACTGTGATTGAATTTGACTTTCACACACACATGCACATAATTTCTCTGACAAAAGAACTTACAACAAAATTCTCAGCAAAATCAGTGTTATGAAATATCTGAAGCCGATTCACTGAAGCTCCTCTTCTTTGCAATCTAATGGCTTATAAGTGGCCTATGTGTTTGTAGTATTGCAAAAGTCTTAAGCCTCTACTAATTTCTTCATATTTTGTTTCTTTAGCATATTGAGTAGATTAAACTAAAGAAAGGGGAACAAAAGTTTCACTACAACCGCAGTTGGTGTTCCAGTGGCACTCGGCTGTCTTGAGCCCCCACCCCATTTCTTCATATTTTGCTCCCAAAGAGGACTAATGTGATCTTGAGGAACAGTTATCCAGGCTTCCCGACCAGTTTCAGAGGAATGTTTTTTGTTTGTTAAGCCACACAGTGAACTACGGATGAATCATTCAAGCCTAACAAAGCACATCTAACTTAAGGCCTGAACCAGTGAAGAAACAGTTGCAGATGATTCCAGTGATTAGTATATTGGTGGTGTTAAATGCAATATATCAAAGTACAAGCACTTCTATCTGTTTGGGCTGTAGATAAATTTCAGTGGGAGTTTTTAACGCTGTAAGAAATGTGAAGGTTTACGAGGCCACCGCTAACAAGTTAGGATTGGTAAATGTAAATATACTGTAAATGTAATGCAAAAGTTAATGTAAATGTAAGTATGTATATAAATGTAAATGTCAGGACTAATGAAGGTGTGTTAGTCAGTGAGGCAGGTTGAGTTAGTGAAAGTCCATAAACACACAGTCTGAGGTCTCATTGAGGAGTGACACTGAGGTCTGGTCACGATTCCAGAAAGTTCAGATCTATAAAACCACATCGTCATGTCCAGTACCCTGTTTACATTGACTGCAGCCAGTGTAAACATATTATTCTGCTGTGTGTGTGTGTGTGTGTTCATCAGTCAGCTCCTCTAATCCCCTCTCATTAAACACTAATGAAGACATCACATCTTTTAGTTGCACACAAAAACACATCAATACACCATTACTGTCTCTCTCTCTTTCTCACACACACACACACACACACACACACACACACACACACACACACACACACACACACAAACAAACACACACACACAAAAGTCTTCAAGTATTCTTGAAAGTTATTAAATACTACTATTACTAATACTACTACTACTAATAATAATAGTTTAAATTCTCAGATTTGTTGTTGTGATATACAAAGATGGAGAACGAGAGGGAAAGGAGAGAGAGAGAGACAGAAAGAGAACAGAGAGAAAGAGAGAATGAGAACAGAGAGAGAGAGTACAGAGAGAGGGAACTGAAGGAGAGAGAGAACAGAAAGAGAGAGAGAGAGAGAGAGAGAGAGAGAGAGAGAGAGGACAGAGAGAGAGAGAATTCCTGTCATAATTCAGAAACAAAAGCCTCATTCTGCCAACAGGAAAATGGAAAAAAATGGGAAACAGACAAATAGAAAGATGAGGTCAAGGGTTGAGACAAAGAAAAAAAGGAAAAAATGTCACAAAAATGTTTCTTATGAACTAGGGAAACAGATGGAGAGATAATGTAGAAGAGTAGAGTCAGAGAGGTGTGTTTTTGTGAATGTGGGCAACATAAGTTAATCAGTTAATTTATTCTGATTGGTTGACTTTGTCCCGAGTTTGACGGTAAAAATCAAATAACCACAATAAAGTCTACCTCTTTTTCTGTTTTCCCCCTCTCTCTTTTCTCTTCCTCTTCTTCTTCTCCATTTCTTTCACTCTCTCTTTTTCTCTTCCCCTCTTTTTCTTTTTCTCTCCCTCACTATTCTCTCTCTCTCTTTCTCTCTGTCACTTCCTACAGTCTTTATTTCTGTTTTCTCTCTTTTTCACTGCTTTTCCTCTCTGAACAACACCCTCTTTTCCCTCTTTTCCTTTTTCCCCCCTAGATCTATCTATCTATCTATCTATCTATCTATCTATCTATCTATCTATCTATCTATCTATCTGTCTATCTTAACATCATAATTTCCCCTTTCACCACAAATCTCAGAATTGAACACAAACCACCTGTTCTGTTTATTTTCTACCTGTAAATAAGTGTACCCTTACAAAAATCACACCGAAAGAAAATTAGAAAGAGAGAGAAAAAGAGAGAGTGAAGATAGATTCTTTTACTGCTAGTAAAATAGAAAGCTGCAGTTATTTATTCTTTGTCCCCAGAATGTTAAACTCAGTAAATAAACAGTTTTGTGTGTTGATTGTGCATAAAATACTGTTCTCTAAAAGTGAGTGCACTTTTTTCACTCTTTTCTCTTCTTTAAGCTGAACAGGAGTCCATGTTCCCTCAGAACCGCGTTTGCAGTGCAGACAGTGCGTCTCCTTCTCTCTCTCTGATATTGGAGACATTAAACCTGACCTACATGATCATCAGTAAATGATGCAGAAAGTTCCTGCTCACTATTGATTCTCCTGTATTGATATTAATCCCAGTTTAGATGGTATTAGAACTCCAGTGGGAGCACTGGGAGTGATGGAGCTGCAGGGGAACTCTGGGAATGGTTACACCCAAACAGAGAACATCACTTTTTAATGTATTAATGAAATGTATGCATTTATTCTACTATTAGTGATAATAAACAATAAACATTGCCCAGGTACACAGCTTTCATATGCATTGTTTTTCAGATGACAGACATTTACCCAGTATACCACATGCACATACACACGCACAAAGATATCTGGGCCTGTGTGTATCCAAAAATGTCTTTATTATTAAGATCCACAGTACTGTCCAAAATTCTTTTCTTTCTATTTTTCTTTGAATTACCTTGTTGGTGCAAAAATACTATTTTCTGCCTGTCAAACTCCCTAATCCTTCGCATATTTAGTAGATTAAATTAAAGAAATGGGAACAAGTGTTTTAGGTTGCAAAGGTTCTAAAGATATAAGGTGCTTTGATAAATGTGTTCCACCCACTCAGCATTCAGCACCACCAGTATACTGATCACCGCCTGATCATCTGGAGTCATCTTCAAGTTAGATGTGCTTTGTTGTGCTTGAATGATTCATACATGGGGCACTCTGTGACAAACAAAAAACATTCCTCTGAAACTGGTCAGTTTCAGGGACTGGACTAAAAATAAGAGTCTTTGAAAGTATTTCAGGAGGCCTGGAGAACTGTCCCTCAATATTACTTCAAAATACATGTAAGTCTTGATCTCTAGAAGCAAAATTTTATGAATTGAGGGGTGCACCAAGACTCTTGTCCAGGATTGTATGTTATGATTTTTCTCTTATTATACAACTGATATATTTAACCATTGCTTGATTTTGTTTTTGAACTACTGATACAGACATGATTTAGTGTCTAATTGGTCTAGGGTGTACAGGATGTGCAATCAGAGGGGACCGTCAGAGGGGACCATCAGAGGGGACCATCAGAGGACCCACGTGCAAAGTCTCGGCCCTTTTGGGGAGGCGGGGATTGGTGCGCATGCAAAGGCTCGGTCATTGTCCGGGGGAAAAGGGGGGGATTGCGTGTGTGCAGTTTCAGCCATTGTCCGGGAAACAGAAAGTGGGGGGGGGTGAAACGAATGATTTTGAAGAGTGGGGGGACATGCCCCCCCTGCTATAATCGTTCCGGCGCCCATGGTGATATTAAGTATAACTCCACCCTCTCCAGATCAGCACAGTCTGGTAGATCACGAAACACACTAAACCTGGCTATAAACAGGTAACCTGATCCAGGTGTGTTTAACCAAGTAAATCACCAAACTCTATAGAACACCAGAGACTTCAGGACCAGATTCACTGTTCTGACCTGCTTCAAATGTGTCAAAATTTATATGTCCATTGGCACAGCTGTGGACCAGAGAAAGTAAACTGTGTTATATTGTTATACCTTATTAAGGAGGTGCAGATCTGAACCAGTGCAAAACTATTAAATTCATTTACCAGCAAGAAGAACTTGCATGACTCACAACTTGAATATGAATCAACTGTACATTATTTATTCTGCATGACTGTGATATCAGACCAGGAAAAGTGTGGAGGATATGGCAAAATGCATCATGTTTTTTGTCCCAGTACTACTGCTGAAATAATTTCTGGTCCCACGTTACATCATGTGTCTGCAATAACTATGTAATTACACATTAATAATACATGTAATATCCATGTAATTACTGGTGAAGTGTTCACTGTTGCAGATAATTACATCAGTATTACACATGTAATAACATCTTTGTACTGTAGTTATATGTAATAACAGGAGTATAAACTGAACTCAGAAAAGTGGAATTACGTAGGCTTATGTAATTACGCAAATAGTAACATCATTTTTTTGAGGTAATACTTGTGGTATTAATGTGTAAGTTATTAGTTGTTACATAACAGTTATTACATAACCTGTTTAAAATAGCTTTTAACTGAGGCATCTAAAGTGTGACAGTATGAGACTATCGGATCAACATAGCAGTTTATGCTAATATCGACCCGCACACCCTGTAGCCATGGTTGTAATAGAAGTTCTAATGGTGCCATTTATAAAAAAAAATGTATATTTATATATATATATATATATATGTATAGAGAGAGAGAGAGAGAGAGAGAAAGAGAGCAATATGAAATCATTTACTGTGATAAATTCAATGACAGTGTAGCATATTTTGCACTATATGTTACATTGTCATTTAATTTATCACAGTAAATGATTTTTATCATATTGCTCTGACATGGAAGAAGAATTTGGGTTCATACTGTGCTATTTGTGAGGTTGAACAATCCACTATAGGTGGCACATTATATTTCTCCCATTAAAAATTATTAATCTGGTGGTCCAGTTATATTTAAACACACCCCACACACACCAAATTGCCACTGCGATGCCATTTCACACACAGTATCACGCCATACTCACACACACTACACCTCTTCACCTTTACAGAGGGCCGAGCCCACGCCTGTCTCTCTCTCTCACTCACCCCCATACACGCACACATTTGTTCACTCGCCCCAAGTTCAGTGGACTGTGAATCACTTCACTATTGTTAATGCAAATGATGATTTCTGTCCTGCCTTTTGTGGCCGTTTCTGCCACACCTCCCAAGAGATTGTATTGTATTTCATGCAAAAAAAATTTGTGACGCATTATTACTTCTCATTTGTCACATTATTACTTATTAATAGGCATAAAATGAACAGTGTTAGGACAAACATCAGCTTAGTTTTTCATGCTTCTGTATGGCCTACGCCTCACACAAGCACACACACACACACACACACACACACAAACACACACACAGATGTGAACGCCCATTGTTTCGCAGTCTACAGCACATTAAGAAGAGAAGCCCTTACCTTGATATGTATTTTTTCCTTTCTGTTAATGAGACACACCTCTCTCTATCTTGCTCTTGCTTTCTATCTCTGTCTTCCTCTCTCTATTTCTCTGTCTCTCTTTCTCTCCCACCTCTTCTCCCACCATCCAGTGGGTGGTTTGCACCTTCTGCTGTGATGCTGCAGTGATGGAAAAAACACACCCTCACTCTCTCTCTCTCTCTCTCTCTCTCTCTCTCTCTCTCTCTCCTCAGCACCACCCCACTACCTCCCTCTTTTCCATTTTCTGATTCGCTCCTCACCAGAGATGACATCACCTCCCTCTCTCTCTCTCACTCTCTGTCTTTGTATCACCCTGCCCCTCCCTTCTCTGTCTGCCGGCCGTTTGCTTTGAAGATTTTTTTTCCCCTCATGGCAAAGAAGGATGAAGAGTTAAAGCTGTTCCTGAGCACAACCGACCCGTCATCGCCCATTTGTTTGATTTTTATTAGTATTTTATTGTATTATCTGTGGGCAGCCTATTCCAAAAGCAAAATATTAACAAATGAATATAACACACTGCATTTGTTTTGTTTTGTCTGCAGTCTGATTTTTCTTTTATGAATTATTTTTAATACTAGTATTATTTATACTCTCCGTATAAATTAACACCAGCCATGCATTGTCATTAGCATGAAAATAATTAAGTGTCATGAACATGCTGCATTGCATTTAATTATTATTTATACTCTTACTATTATTGTTGTTGTTGTTCTTTAAATCACCCTTCTATTATAATAAATATGACAATAAAACCATCCTAGTTGTCAATGGCATCATTCAAAAGCAAAATGTGAATTAAATTAATTTAAATTAACATTGCTAATTATTGATAATCATATTAATACCACTATTATTCTGTCACACCCATGATACAGTTTGAAGCTTATACAGGGAGAGGTTTTACACCGAGAATAAAACCAGACACTTTAGGAAGTGATTAATCCAGATTAAACCTGATTAATTCAGTCACATCCAGATCTACACAATCCACATACCAACTAAAAAAAGTAAAAAATCAACCTGACTCCATTCCTTCATCCATTATAGAGTCTCTGTAGGCTCCAAAATCACAGACTGGATCATGTACACATTTTGCATAAACAACAGGCTACAAATAAAATTAATATTCATGACTCCATAACAAAAATGACAATTAAAAGGATACATATGATTACAGTCCTAAAAAGCTTCAAGATACTGCCAAAGCAAATAAAACACCTGAAAGCAAATTAGCAACTTCTAATTTCTCATGTAGAGATTTAAAATGTTAGAAATTACTGCATATTAAATAACATTAATGAGTAAATGAAAGTAATTACCACATCACAAAATGCTCAGCATAGATAAGATAGCATACCGTGATGTAATTTATCACAATAACAGTAAATATGGTCACATCAACCATAGCTTTAAAAATCTTTGGTGAATTTGTGGCTCTGTCAATCAGAGAATCAGTGAAACAGTCTGAAAAAGCTTCCTAATGCTGCCAAAGCAAAGAAAACATGCTAATGTACCTAGTGTATAATTCACAACTGCATAACTATTAGTAACATACCAAAAAGTGTTATAGTATTGTGCTCCAGTCACACAAGGTCAGCATAGATACACTGTGCAGAAATAAAGGCCCCCTTGTCCCTCCCTTCCCCCTCCGCTCTTTCCAGTGCAGACAGATGGACCATGCTGAGGGGGTGATGCCCACTGACTGCTCTCAGGTCCAGTTTTGTGGATTAAAAGTGCAGTGAGGAGGTCGTAACCCATAATTAGCCTCTGGACTAAGGGGCATCTGGTTGCTTTATGCACTTTTATTGCGGTGCATTTGCTTAAATGCTGCCACAGAAGCAAGGATGATGAGGCACATGTCAAGTGTCTACTTGTCTCCACTGTTTGTCCCCCTTAACTGATTAAAATCTGCCCCCAGACTAGGTGGGGTCAGTTATTTATTGACATGGAAACACTTTCCTAGACTTATAACAGATGACTAAAGTGTGGAAATAGTTAATTCAGTATAACTGGCCTCTCTCTGGCTGGGTAGGGCGTCCTCCCTCTCCACCATCACTCAGTATAACTGTCCTCTCTCTTTCTGGGTGGATAGGGTGGTCCTCCCTCCCACCCATTACACAGTATAACTGTATTCTCTCTCTCTGGGTGGGTAGAGAAAAAATATTTATAAAAAGATATTAGAAATATATGTTGTCTACAGAGACGGCCTGAGGTGTAGATGATTCTAAAATTAATTGCAAATAATTGTAATTGCAAACAATTACAGTCTTGAAAAAGATTATTTATGCTGCCAAAGCAAACAAAACAACTAAAAGTACCTTCGAATTTCCAGCTTAGAAATTTTATATTGAAATTTTAGAAATTACTGTGAATAAAATAACAAAAAACAGTTTTTTAAGATACTGATCAAATCAATATGCTCAGAATAGGACAATGTGATGTAATTGATCACAATAACAATAAATATTGAGACAATTAAACAAGAGTCTCTGTAGCTTAAATAAAAAAAATTGTACTTTAGTTAATCAGTAAATCAGTGCATCAGCAAATCAGTTGGATTGTCCACAGCTCTGTGGGATCTTACTGCACAGCAGGGGTGAAAACACTACACATACACACACACTCACACTCCACGTGAGAGTGGCTATCAGTTGCTGGACGGATGAGAGGCTGGTTGCTGTGGAAACGATCTCATTGACCACACCCAGGCTCACCACAGTGTCCTTGTAACAAAGGACGGCTCCAGGCCTGAGTCGTCTTTATGCACAGTGGTAGAAAATCAATTTCAATCCCCATCCCCAGAGCAACCATAAAAAAGTACTGTTGTTTACACTTACACAGTAGAGGACATCCCAGATAAAAGGAAATTTCAGAATAGGACTCTTCTTTGTCCAGCCTATTACTCCTAGACATAACTGAGCTCAGTTTAGCATCAGTATGAGATTTTAACCATTTTCTCACACGTCTTAACTTTAGCTCCTGAGAAAGAGCCTCCTTCTAATCTCAGACCGATCGCAAGATCTTAAAATGCTCTGATTTTTATTTCTTTGTCTCAGGTCCACATTTCTTTGTCTCAAACCATAAGATCCAAAAGAAAACTTTTGGAACTGTCTCAACTACCGAAGTCAGAGTTTTGGGATCTATACGATTGTTAAAGAGAAGAAAGCTGAGAAGCAGATAAGGACAGCAGAAGAACTTCTGTCTTAAGTTGATTTTTTTCTTTTGCTCCTTATTTCTCCTAAACGGAGGTTTAGGGGAAACAAGTCAGACTTCAATGATCTCCAAATAAGATGCTGATTTATTTCTGATGGGACAAAGAAAAGACTGTAGTGAGCAGACTGCTTGTTTATCTAGGCACACAAACAAGCACTGTACTATAAATAAGGGCCTGTGCTTAGTCTACGTCCTTGACGTAAAAGAAGATGACTGTCCATCATTAAGGATAATGCTTGTTAGTAGGGGTGTGATGATACACACCTTACAATACAAACTGATTAAAAAAATTAATTAATTGTATAGATTAAAATGAATTGCTCTCCATGAATCAGCAGGTCATTAAAGTCCCTGTCGGTGTAATGGTTAGGCGTCCCAAAGCTTTTGTCCATGTAGGGTTGACATGTCTGTTTAGCATTACTGAAGCAGAGGATGTGTGCTTTTCTTTTGATCCAGTTCCACTTAGAAGCAGCGTATTGACAGTATCACTCATCTCTCCAATATACCAGCTGCTTAGGAGAAGGAAAACACATCTATATTTTATAATGGATCTTAATGGGGGCAGACTGCATTCCAAAATATTCCAAGACAGTTCAACAGGCAAAAATAGTATTTTTGCACCAACAACTTCATTCTAAGCTATACATAAAGAAATTACACTTTTACACAGTACTGTATATGACATAAATTATGTGGTTCATTCCTGCAACCACTCGAATTTAATGCAGTCAGTTTTTTTTATTTATCTCCTGATAAAAAAGACATATTTCACTGTGTCTTCTTCACAGATTCAGGTTTGAAGTTCATGTCGTGTTTTTGACAGAGTGCTACACAGATCCGCCTTCAGAACCGCCATCCTATGGAGATTTTTCTTGGGCTGAATTTGCGCACTCTTGCCAGACAGATGTGGCATTGTCTGTGTCTCTGCCCCCGTCCCCCAGCCCCTGTCCCACAATCCACCCCCCACCTCCGCTACTACCAGAATAATTCACTTACCATAAGAGCAGAGGGACAGAGCAGTCAATCTGTGTAAAGATCACCAGCTTAAACAGGCTAGACTGAGCTGAAACCTCAACCGCCTCGACTCTTATCACAGACAAATATCAGCTCTTTCCTGTTTCCAACCACTGGCAAAAGTCAGGCTTAATGATTCATGCTGATGACATCTGTCTGTGGCCATCAGAGATGAATAAGATTTATGTTAAAGAGGTGTGTAAATTAGCCCATTTGATGTCAGATACCATAATATGAGGTGGCCCTCTCCCAGTGTGGCAGGGTCTTGAGGGGTACTACCGCAGGTTTTGGGCACGGAATTGTTGGATGTTCAAGTGGTGCTCTGAAAACAGTATGGGTTTTACTGACAATTGGTCCACATCTCGGCCTAGCATAAGGGTGCTTATAGCATAGCCCATAGCCTGTTAGCTAGCCAACAGTATAGCTCAGATAGTTGCAGCTAACAAACTAGCTCTGAGGCCAGAGAGTAGACAAACTGGCTAAACTGGACACCTGCTGGCTGCAGGTTGAGTCACCACCTAGATCCCAGTCTATCCACACTGTTTCTGTCCCCCAAATTAAACAGAAAAGTAGAAAAACCCAAAAAGTCTGTGACAGGCATGTAAACAAAACAATAGCTCTGCAGGGTCATTTGCTGGTATTGCTTTGACATGTGTCAGGTGGTTTAATAGTTGTGTAAAATGTAAAGATTTACAAACAGCAAGTGTGTGTTTCTTGGCTGTGTGTGTTGTGATCTTGAGTGCCCTGCGTGGCGCTCAATCTGTTAGTTGGTGCATCCTCTGTTTGGACGCAGCCCGTGTTTAGTGTGACTTAGTCTTCTGCCGAAATCCTCTCCTGCCTATGGCGCCTTATCAGGGGGATTTTTAAAGCAATAATGTCGATTGGAAAGAATAAAACTTTGTTTTCAATGTAGAACTAAAATGTTTTCAATGTAGAACCAGAAATCAAAATGTCCAACATGTAAACAATCTGGAAAGAATAATTACTGCCCCCACAGGTAAATACACAAAACTACACATGGGCCTGCAGGCTGGCATTAAACAGCGCCAGACGAATGCCAGTGTAACGCCTCACTGAAGTCAATCAAGCTCAGATACAAAATGCAACAAACATGCCTATGGCGTTCAGAGCGCGTTCATTTATCCAAGATTTAAATGTCCGTGTGGACGAAGCCTAATAGTCATGCCTCTTTCAGCAATAATAATAATACTTAGTATTCGTCATTTGCCGAAAGCTGTTATTATTTTTGCAGAATATGCAGTAGTCATGTGACAAGTGAACAAAAGACTTAGGAGTAACGATTTGTGAATGAATCAGTCGTGAACAAATCAGTGATGAACAAATCAGTCATGAACCAACTAGTAGTTCCTACACCAAATATATACAGCAGACATGTGATTCTTAAATGAAACACTCACACTTAAACAACTGTTGCTATAATTTCTGAACAAATCAGTCATTCACAAATCAATTGTTCATACACTCAGAATTTGCAGCGGTCATTCCACAACTGAATGAAAGACTCGTTTGTTTCTACACTTAGACTATACAATTCAGACATACAAAATGAGTGGAAAAAATACAAAAGATTCATTCAAATGGAATCAATAGTTCAGAAATGACACACCACTGGTGGAACCAACCTATAAAAGAGGTCCCATAAAACTCTTACCTTCACTGTTATCTTCCCCTTCTACAGCTCGTCTGGTGTCTCTGAGGGTCCCTTTATCCTTTCCTCTCTCCTGCAGCCAAGGGTTTGTGAAAATTCCTCGACTGGAAACTCATACGTTAATTCACTTCAGTTCAAATGACTCAGCAGACAGGAAAGATTTAAAGCCTTTGCTGACTTATGGTTCAGAGTGACGAGAGAACAGTCGAGCAATTGTGACTGAATTACACAACACCCCAAAAATGTGGCATTTAGAGCACATTCTTTCAAAGCTGGAAGCCTTTAAGGCTGAAGCCGTGTTACAAAACAGAAAATATCACGCTTTCAAGTTAAGCCCCCCCATCTGGATTCTGTTACAGCAAAACAGGAGCCTGGATTCCTATTGTACCCAAATGTCCTGGGCATTAAGTGTATGTATGCCTTTTAACTCTGCCTTTTCAGTCAAGACCCTTCGTCAGACAGTGGGAAACACTGCTCTTTATCAGGCAGTCTGTGTGAACAGTATAGTGTGTGATCAGCCCCTTTATCAGACACTGTTAGGAAAGAGTAGCGTATGATCAGACCCTTTGTCAAACAGCACGTGTGACAATCAAAGTGTATAATCAAACCCTTTTCATACAGTGCAAGTGAAGAGAAGACTGTATGATCAGAGACTTTATCAGACAGTGTGAGTGAAGAATAGAGTGTGTGATCAGACCCTTAATCAGACAGTGTCAGTGAAGAGTAGAGTGCGTGATCAGACCCTTCATCAGACAGTGTCAGTGAAGAGTAGAGTGGATCATCAGACCCTTTATCAGACAGTGTCAGTGAAGAGTAGAGTGCGTGATCAGACCCTTTATCAGACAGTGTGAGTGAAGAGTGGAGTATGTGATCAGACCCTTTATCAGACAGTGTGAGTGAAGAGTGGAGTATGTGATCAGACCCTTTATCAGACAGTGTCTGTGAGGAGAAGAGTGTGTGATCAGACTCTTTATCAGATGTTGTGTGAAGAGTATAATGTGTGACTGGAATCTTTTTAGGACAGTGTGTGTAATGAGTAGAGTGTGTGATCAGACCCTTTATCAGAAAGAAAGAAAGAAAGAAAGGAAGAGAGAAAGCGAGGAGGAAAGAAAAACACAAACAAACACAAACAAACAAATGGGCTGAGAGTGAGAGAGACAGAAAGAGAGAGAGAGAAAGAGGAAGCAATGAAGGCAAGGAAAGTGGGGAAAGACAGAGAGAAAAAAAGCAAAGGGGCCAGAGAGAGAGATAGAAATAAGAGACAGAGAGAGAGAGAGAGAGAGAGAGAGAAAGAAGGAGAAAAATGAAAACATGCGTTTTCTACTCTAACCTGAAGTCTTCAGTCTCTTATGATTAGAACAGACCCTTTACCAAGAGGTGTGAGTGAAGAGTAGAGTGTGTGATCACAGACTTCATCACACAGAGTGAGTGATGAAAACATTTGTTTCATTTAATCTACTCAATATGCCAAAAACAAGACAGTTCAACAGGCAGAAAATAGTATTTTTGCAGCACCAAGGTGATTCAAAGCACAATATAAAGAAATGAGTGATGGTTTAGAACTTCTGTACAGTACTATAAAATGTGTTTTAACTGTGCTCATCTGATTGATTCTGTTATTTTAGGATTATTTCCAAAACAGAACATGTGATGGATCAAGCAAAAAACCAGTGGAGTCAGAGTTTAAAAAGTCAAAAAAGCCTCTACTAACAAAATGATGAGAAATGTGCAAAAGATCAGCAGTGATTCAAAATAAATAAATATTCAAATCAAATTGAATTTTATTGGTCACTCTACACACACTAAAACATTTCATTCTAAAAGAGCACAACAGGTTTCCTAAATCCCAGTTCCAATCCCAAATCCCAATCTCACATCCCAAATCCAAATCCCAATCCCAATCCTAAATCCTAATCTTGAATCCCTAATTATAATCTGAAATCCTAATTCAAAAATCCCAATCCTAAACCCCAATCCCGGATCCCAAATCTCAATCCTAAATTCCAAACTGCAGCAACACTCATTTCTCATTTTGCCACTCAAAAAGTTGCTCATTAGTGCCTTCATTACTACAAATACCCCAAATTCCTTGAGATACAGGAGAGTACCAGTGAGAGTGGATGTGTACTACAAGTGTCGTTTGAGACTGGGCTTCAGTCAGCCCCACCCAGCATACAGTACTGTACAAAAGGCTTCACCCCTCATTTCTTTATATTTTGCTTTAAATGACCTTGGTGCAAAAATGCTATTTTGTCCTGTAAAACTGTATTATCTTTGACATGTTGAGTAGATAAAGAGACAAGGTGCCTAGATAAAGGTGTTGCACCCACTCACCACTTGATCATCTAGAAACATCTGCGCCTGTTTCTTCACTGGTTGACGCGTAAGAAAGGAGGCAAAGGTGGTAAGAAAGGGGGGGAGGGGGGCAGAGCAAAGGGGGCAGTGTGTGAGAGAGAGAGAGAAATAGAAAAGACAGACAGTGAATGAGAGAAAGAGAAAGTGTGACAGAGACAGATGGAGAGAGACAGATATAGAGGCAGAGAGAGAGAGGACTTTCTCTCTCTCTCTCTTTATCCTTTTCTCTCTCTCTCTCTCTCTCTCTCTCTCTCACTGACTGTCTGAAGGCCCTTGGTTTGGTCTCTTAGTGAAGTTGTTGCATAACCACACACTTACACACTTTCTTCGGAAGAAGCAGATGTTCCAGGAATACTAAGAACCTCAGCAGGAGTTCTGAAAAATGCCCCAAACTCAGAAATAATCTCCCTGTTTTAGTTCAGGACTAAGTCTTGCGAGTTAATGGACCTTTATACACAAGCCTTTGGTGAAATATACAGTACTGTGCAAAAGCCATGAGCCACTCCTCTTTTCTGTTTTTCAGCTTTTTAGGGCTAAACTTGTGCTTAAAAAATGAATCGCAAGTCAGGCCACCAACCATCTGGCTTCTCTTACTAAAAAACAGGGGTCTGGATTTATTTAGTTCCCAAATGTCCTTTATCAGACAGAAGAGTAGAGTGTAAGATCAAAATTTTAACAGATAGTATGTGTGTGAAAAGTAGAGTGTGAAAACTGACCTTTCTTACACTTTTGTAAACTTTCCTTGAGATACAGTACTGTTCAAATGCCAATTTCTATTGTGTATACCCTAAATATGCCCCCAAATAGGCTCCCAAAACACTTTAAACTCAGCTTAGTATATTGCCCTTAAATATGTAAAGATAAACCTGTATATGTACTGTACAGGGTACACTGAACTGCTGTCTCCCACAGTTCCTTGAAATGCACTGTTGTTTTCTTTGATATAAGCAAGGTAAATACAGTAATAATTAAATTTAATTTACAGCAATAAACATATGCAAAAATATATGGGTAATTGGCAATAATGAATGATTCTGATTAACCCTCTGGGCCTCCTCATTTTTATTATACATTCAGCCTCCTTGTGGACAGTTTTGGCCAATTGAAATCCATGAAAACTACATTTTTTAATTCCTTGTTATTCACTGTTAAATCATACAATTTAGATTTAAATGCTTTCATTCTAAACTCAACACTTTTTTTCTTCCAAATTATGTCATTTATCCATTTTTGGCCAAGCAAGAAATTTTATATAATATTTTATATAATGGCCATATATTTATATATAATTTGTATATATTGTAATATACTTTTTTGCTATTTTTACTACATAAATATCTATTCCTTTGTTTTTTTTAATCCTTCAAATACCAGATTGTTTGCACAATGCACTTGTTAGTAAACAACCTCAAAAATGCCCATTTTCTCTATTCTCAGTGCTGCTGGGGGCAAAAATGGAATAAATCTGAAATATTAACAACAACACTGAATTTTATTTTCATGCAAAAACACAAAACCATTATCTGACATCCTTAAGGTCACACTTATGTCAAAATTGTGTCATTCATTTGTTCCATTGGAGTGCAGT
>JBBPCX010109097.1:0-18686 GCA_037974365.1 Hydrocynus forskahlii
TCCAGACTGAAACTTACCGTTTATCGGACCAGTCGCCTCTCGTCTGTGGGCTGATGACGTTGTAGACCGATGGAAATAGTTAAACAATCATCCAAAATTTTAAGTTAACTCACTAAGTTATAATTAGCAACTGAAACAGTACAAACACGCTCAGACGCTGAGCAGCACCGGCGGCTACACGGCACTAGGTTGGCCGCCTCACGCAGTGTTAAATGGTCCCACAGACATTTTCTGCCTTTTATCTTCATTTTCCGCCATTTCCATAGAGAGCAAAATAAACGCGCCGTCTTAAATCTTTGAAATGCGTGTCAGTTACATCAGTCCCTGTGAAACTGATACCGGAGCTGCGCAGTGTCCACAAAGCCGGAGTGATACGATAGCAGAGACATTTTAGATAGATGGACTTTGGTGACATAAATGAAAGCCTCGAGGCAAAATCGAATTATTCGAGTTACTCAAATAATCGTTTCAGCCTTAGATGTAAACCTTTATCATTGACAGCATAAAACTCAATGTGCCATCTGTACAGACTTTCTTGCACAGAACCTTCCAAATGCCAGCTCTGGAGTGATGGGTACATGGACTGTCAGTCACCAGTGTGCTTGCGTTCCTCTGGGAAGATGAACTTTTGAGGAGAAAAATTATTTTTGTTCTTTTGCCATTATGTTCAAAAACAAAGTTTATTCTGTCCTCTGCTTTATCCTTGCCTTGTAAAATCAGGCCCAAGCTGCTTTGGGAGAGGCTCCAGTTGGGGTGAGATTGAGGAAATAATGAGCGCCATGCTGTTGTTGTAGCAGCAGCCGCCCCCCTTCCGACTTTTCCACGGTGAAAGCCAGGCGTCCCCCTGGCTTACACTGGAGGAGCAGCTGCCGAGGGGGGGGGCTTCCTCTCAGACTGCCATGAAAGTGCTGACTGACTTCAGAGGCAGCAGCTGGCTCCAGTGAATGGAATAGTTTGAATTTCTCTTGGTCTCCATGGGCCAATGGAAGTGGGTTCCCCAGAGTTACTGCTCCGCAAGTTCATTCCACAGAATCCACCGAGCTTAAAGGAGGCTTCGTTTGTTGTTCAAACGGAGCTGTGGGTATGGAACTTCATAAGCAAGAATCTTAAATAGATTGAGATTTTCGTTATTTCCTCACAGGACTCGTTTGCTTGCAAGTCAGGTAGTTGCCCAGTAAGTAGATTTTTTTAGTCCAAATTTAGGATGCCACTGGATGCCTCGCATCTTGCCTCCACAGCCTCCTTCTGAAGCCTTGCTCTCAATTATCAATTGTTGGCACCTGGGTTAGGTTTCCAATTCGAACGTGCCCAGGAGTAATCCCTGCCCCTTTCCCATGAGTTTGCAAAGGTCCAGCTGTTGCTGGAAATTGGTCATCAGGAATGGACAACAGGTTTGACAGCAGTGCTGTCGAGTGCATATTGGTTTCCTCTCCAGCCCTGCCTTGCCATGCCATGCCATGCCATTTGGGTAAAATGATCCGGCCCTGCCCATCTCAGCTATGTCGCATCCACAGTTACCCACCAAGGCAATTTGCAGCTCAAGCCCTTTCCCTGGTCTGAGTGTTTCGCTGCTTTATTTTCAGGGATTCCCTGAAACAGGTGAACTCAAGTGAAAGTGCTTTTGTCTCATATGTCCTCTTAAGTCACAATCGCTTAGATTTTTTGCAGTAGCCTACTAAGCAGGCGTTCTCTTTAAGCTACTCCACATTCATCTAACGTTCTCGGTTTCTCTTTTCTCGGCTTTTTTCCAAGGTTGATGAGAATGAAGGTCAACTGGAGCTTTTTAAGTTTATGAAGGCTGTTTAAGAGTCCTGACAGTCTACAATAAACACTGTGGACTACAAACTGTTAGCACCAATTCTTTTTTTAGCCCATCTTGTTTATGTAAAATGCTGTTTATCAGAATGTGTGTACAAAGGATGATATGCTGGGCTTTAGTTGGGGTCAGGATGGCAGACTTGTTTGTGTGCGTCTGCTGAGAGCTACGTGACACTTCTTGAAACGCTGGCATTGAGTTTGAGCAAGAGATTGCTGGCGGTTTGCTGTTTCGGTCATGTGTCTGCTTAAGTTCAAAAAACAGCTCCTCACCTTACATCTCATGCACATTTCCAAGGGGTTTAGGTAAAGGCACTCAGGTTGTCTTAAGGTTGTGCACATTACATGCTGAAGTTGTACTTAACACTTGATTAGCATAAAATTATGTGCATTTTCTTGCACTTACCATCAGTTTGGTTTGTCTGTAAATACTATTATTAAGTACATTTGGGTGGTTGGGTAATGGAATCAATCTTACATGATACCATGATACCTGCATGCCTGTTATGTCCATAAATGATTTGTCAGGCGATAGAAATATCAGTGTTACTCACTTGGGAGTGCACTGATGTCACACAAAAAAGTTCCATTGGCAGTAGAGGTGGGAGGATAGAAATGAAATATCTGTTTATCAAAATAATTGCCTCATTCTTCTCTTCTCGCATTGGAAGAATTGGAATGGAGTTCTATGTTATTTTCCTATTTCTTATGATGCATTATGCGAATATTTGGGCCACAGAGAACACATAGAAGTACTTCCTTGAGTGTTTCCATCCTGAAGAAAAAAAAGCCTGAAAAAATATTTACAAACGTTTTTTTCTAGAGTCTGTTTTGTCTAAATTATAGTGGATAAATGCTATATCTCTGGTAAATAAATTTGATTTATAGTGGATAGATGGGTTTTATAAATTGTGGACTAATTTTTATTCTTGTAATCTTGTAGTCCATGTTTTTTATCTTTGGAATCAGATCATTTAATTTGTCTCATTTTTCTTCCGTTGGTGCTTTTGCCAGGTAAACACACTAAAAGAAATTACTGATCCTCAAAAACCCTAACAAATGATGCAAAACCACGTTTCCGGAATAGTCCATGTCATAGCAGCCACTGTACCTACCAGCTACTTGGTGGTGTCATTCCCCGTCATGAAGAGGGGGCAAAGTGGCAGTGGCAGTTGTGAAATGTTTGTGTCTGTGGGAGTACAAGGCTGAAGTTCTGCGCACTGATGCAATCGACTGAAAGACAACAGAGGAAAGCCTCCTGAGTACTCGTGTTCAGCTATTTGCAAGGTTTTAACCCATTAAATGGTAATCAGACGGTGTTCAAACATTATGCTAATCAGCTGCCTCAGCTCAGTAGGGTGACGGAGAATGTTTCTTGAGAAATGCAACCTTTTTGCACCAGAATGTAGATGTAAACCCAGCCATCTCTGGAAGAGGGGGCCATGTTCTCATAATACGGAACATGGCACATTGTCAGCGGGGTTCTGTTCGTAAAATATCCCTTGAGTGTGTACAGTCAACTACCCAGCTGTCAAAAACTGTGTGCTTTCCTTCTATTTGCCGACTCTGAAGCTTGAAAGAGAAAACAGCCCGGCTTGAATTGATTGCTATCAAAGTCTTCTGTCTCTATTCACTACCAGACATCAGGATGTTCCATCACTGACAGTGAGCAAGCCTTACTTAACTCTTAGTTATTATGACTTTTAGGACCTGTCTCATGAAGCAGGATTTCTTGCCCCGCGAACTTGCCTTGTTCCTAACCATGGATTTTCAGATCACTTTGATCAGGATGGGTCGCCTTGGGGGCGTATGCTGCTGGAGGCCTAACCTGCTCTAGGATTCAGGATCTAGTAATATTCATTATCATAGTAGTGCTTTTTATTTGTATTACACCTTTACCTGTAGGCCACATGTAAAAAACAAGAAAACAGCATTGGTCCAACAGTTAACAGACATAGAGCATAAAGCAGACTTAAGATTATTGGCAGGTCTTAGACCAATCCTTGTCCTATGATGAAGGTGCGTGTCCCCTTCTGGCGAGGATGTTGCTCGTAATGCAAATGAATGTTTTACTTTCTTCATATTTGTTGTATGACTGTTTTCCTTCTGTTATTAAATAAGCTGCTTGATCCCTTCTCATGTCTCTTGGGATTAAACCTTGGTTTATAGAGGAAGTAACTGCTGCCATTAAACCGTTGGCCTTGTCTTTACTTTTGTGAACGTGGTCAAGGACCCTGACATGCTTTGAGAGGCAGGGCTCTGTTTGGGGGTCTGTTTTGCTCAAGGAAATTTTCACAGCGTTCACTGTGAAGCATGTCGTAAAATAATCGTGCTACAATGAAATGGAGCTCTGCTCTATGCAGGGCTGCGGTAAAACACAAATGACCTGTGATATGGCACCTTGTTTTCCTGCAGTAGAGGTGAATGCTGTCAGTGACTGAAGAAAGAGGCTTATGCCGTGAGGGTATTTTGCTTGCGAGGGATCGTTTTGCAGCAGACTTGTGTGGTATAATACCAGATGAATACGGTAGCTGTTAATATCTTCTGCTAATGCAAATTCCCGTGCCTGTCTTATCGGAGGCAGCCTTGAAGTAGACCTCATAGCAGCTGTGAAAAACCCACTCGAGCACAACCCTAATCCTGTCGATTACCACAGAATACACAGACTCCAGCTCAAGCTTGCTGTTGCTGTCCCAATTAGGCCTAGTCTCACTTGACTGATGGTGCCCTTCGCTCACCTTGTTGTCTACAACTCTAGGAGTTTGGACACTTTCTGAACGACCAGACAGCTGATGCGTTCTTCCAGTAGAGAGAACCTCCCCGCTCCTGGGAGCGAGGTGATGGGATTCCATTGCCCTTGGGCTCCAAATAACGCAAGCCTAAGGCATCTGCCCGAAGCTATTCTGAGCAGACCCATTCCAGGGCGAGAGAGAGAGAGAGAGAGAGAGAGCGAGAGAGAAAGAGACAGTGCATTGAGGCCTATGGCTCTGTAGGTGAAACCTTATCAACAGTGAGCTGCTATGATGAGGCTAATTTGTGATGTGCTGTCTAATTTCGGAGAAGACCTAGCAATCCACCGATGCCACAGGTTAGCTTATTTGTTAAACACAAATGCTTGAAATAAGATGCATGGGATTTGAAACCTTCACCTCATGTAACACGGTAAGTAATCAAGTGCAATTGATGACTGAGCAGCCTGTTCCACGTGCTTCCTTTACTGAGCTGTGCAGCATAGCTGACCTTAAAGGCCGGTGCAGACTCTCATCCAAATGCTAGTCGAGCTCTGTGTGAGTGTGACGTAGATACAACGCGATCCGTTCAAGCCCAGCAGGGTAGTGGTCATAGCCTTCCCTCGTGCCCACTGGTCTGTCTGGAGGTGCTGACATTTTCTGCAGAGCTCTGGCCTGTAGCTGCCCTTTTGCACTCATTGTGTTCCAGCATCCCCACCAAACCTTACTGTAAGTCATTAAAAGGCGACGCAGCAAAGTGGTCTCCGCTTGTGCAAATGAGACCATTGGCATCGCTAAGACCACCTGCTGTGAGCTTGCCAGGAGGCGCTGACATTTCTTGCCTGCCTGCCAGTGTGAGTGAGTCTTTCTCCTCTCTCAGGAATGTGTCACGAATCCTCCGCATCACCTCGTAGCCAGCAGGAGTAACTGAAGATGATCTCGTCAAGCTCAAAATACCCCTACATTTTAATCTACAAGGAGCATGGCATTAAAGAATGAGTAAACGAGTGGGCTAAGTATCTTGTTAAGACATTGGTTTAGTTGCAAGACCGTAAAACCAGAAAATCCTTTTGTTCATGCTTTATACTGGGGAATCTCTCATAGTAACACTCAAGTGGCTTCCTTTAACAGTGACGCTTCAGATTTGACGTCAAACGCTCTTAAGAATGGAAAAGGTTTTATGGCTGGCTGGGTCGCAGCGATTGGTTCAGACAGAAGAAATAATGTAGCTGCTTACAAAGTGGCTAAAGCTTTGCCAGCAGTCTGTGTCCCACCTGCCTCAGGCCTAGCCTCCAGGCTAGCACATCCTTGCAGAAATCCACCTCCCGGTGGTCCCAGTCATTCTCCTCCGCCTCGCAGCTGATATGAGCCTAATTGGGCTAAACGGGATCCCATTGTTTCCCGGGCTGCTTCGGCTGTGAAGTAAATGTCCGCAATGCAATGGGATTTATTTGTGGCGTTAACTCCAAATAGAGCTTTCAGGATTGGTAAGGCAGCCTCCTGTCCTGGGCTCAGTGTCTGGATGCTATATCCATCAGTGCATGCTGTGTCTGCAGCTGTGTGAGGCCTGAACCACTGGGACAACTTTTGGATGTGTTGTGAGGGTCTCCAGGCTGCCAGCCTATTAAACAACTGAGCTCCCTCCAGTGCTCTGTTAACGATGAATAGCTCTGTTTATTTATCAAAGGCTCGTTACCAAGGAATCAGCCCTGGCGTGAGGCCTCATGTGGAATACCTCACCGTTTTAGCCTGTTAAAACAAGGCTCTGCACAGCACGATCAATCTCACCCATTGATCAAGGCTGTCTGCAGTTGTCTTAAGCTGTGCCACCGGTTGCCACTCGATTTTCTTATCCGATTGATTGATTTTTTTTTTTTCTTGTGTGAACTCATCCGTTCACATCAAGTGGTGCTCCTACTCCAACCTCCAACAACTTTCTATCTTAGCGTCACAAACGTCTCTGGACTTGGTTTGAAAATGCTAGCTGCTAAACACAGTCATGTGTTTATTCTCAAATGTAGCAGTTCTCTTGTCCATCTGGATGAATGCTCCCATTTCAGCTGCCTGTCCCACTGTTAGCCTTGTTCATAATGAGGTCATCAGAGTGTAGCTGTAATGAGCTAGCTGGGGTGCAGTGTAATCTGGGGTGGTGGGGTGATTATGGTTAGGGCTAGATTTGGTTAAAGAAAAGTAAGCCTAGACTTTCTTAGTGCTGAAAACACAACCAAGGCATGTTTGTTTTGCTGTTTGGGCTGGCTGTGACTGGTTTGCAGCCTTGGGCCATGTTGACAGATTGACCAGATTTGACTCATGCAAGTTTGTTTGTCCTGGATATCCCTGCAGCTGGTTCTTATCTTCCTGCGCCTCTACTGACTTGGCATATTGTCTTGATATCTTCCGTTCTTGCCAAGCTGTGCTAACCGCTTCTAACAAATGGCCATGCCTTGGCTGCACTTGCTAGACCCTTGCTTAACGTGAGACCTTCTTCGGATGGTTTCCAGTTGCATCTCTTCACACGCGTGATATGGGTTAGGCTGGAGAGATGCATATGAGCTCACTGAATATGCCTTCCGTCTTGATTGATGGGGTATTTCTTTGGCTGCCGTCACTCCGGGATGCTCTGAGACTGTTCGGAAAAGTTGTATCATTTTGACCTTAAATTGCTGCGGCTATTTTATCTCCGGCCATCTGTGGACAAGTGCATTGCTTGGAAGGATTCCACGGCTGCAGCGCCTGGGGTTCCCTTTTTAATGCAGACTTGTGCCAACATAGTGGCGTCTTGTACCTGGAGTTCTTGCCATCTGCTGGGTGTGCGTGTGTATTAGTGAGTCATCGTGCTGTGAAAAATCTACATTATGCACACTGTTGCTGGATTTGGGCAATCCTCTATGCTTCTCCTTTTTGAAATAGGTGTTACCTTGAAACAAATAGGCCAGATTGCAGTCTGAATTGATGAAGTGTTCCAACAGCGAGCCCTGTTTAACACTCAGGCACTAGAGGAAACAAAAGGTACTCCAACCTGTCCTGTTCTTCTGAGTAGTCATTTGCATACGAGGCCTCTCTGCACTTAGAGTAGCTCTTCACTGGCCTTGCAGCTGGGGCAGGGAGGATGGATCACTAAGCTGTTTCATTTCTCAAAGGGTTCGCTGTGCATGTGGATGCACGGACCAAGAAGAAAAGGGTATCTATGTGGATACATAGCATAAAAATTGGATTTAGACATCATAATTGGATATATGTGGCGAATCGTCACGCTACCACTTAAAGGGAATCACTTTTCACATGGATTATTATTTGAAAGTCATTTAAAACAGTTTGGACTGATAAAACCTAGCTTAAAACGGATTATTCATTCATGATTTAAAGTTTTTTTGGAAACAGCAGACAATTATGAAATGGTAAATTTGCAAATGTTATGAAATAAATTGTATTTATAGTCATTTTTGTGACATTTTTACTGAATTGCTGATTTGCTGACTGCTTCTCCAGATATGAGGTAGTCTGAACATTTAATTTTATTTTAAGTTTACTCTCAGTAAGAGTTTCCTTTTGGCGCATCTACAGCTCTGTTCATTCGAATATTTTCAAGTTAACATCCTCCCACAAACTCAAAGACATAGAATGACATGACTGTAGAATCTTATCATATTAGCATCAGTAAACGCATGTATCTGCAACAGTGATTTCAGACTTTTGAAAAGTACTCTATAGGATCTGTGAAGCGTGTGTATGCTTTTTAAATGCAGACTGCAAGATGTTAAATTGGTCTTGGACCAAAAGCTCAAAATGTAATAGTGCAAGGAAAGGCCTCAGCTGCTATCACAGACAAGTGCATCTGACTCAGCCTGCCAGATTGATCAGGAGCACAGATCATGTGGGCTTTACCTATTTATAAAACCTCCGGAGTAGCAGCAGCCACACGGCAGCCTGCTTTGCTTTACCCTGACTGTAGGGGGAGCTACCAGGCCAAGGTTATTCTGACTGAGGAAGTGCTGTGGACTCTAAAGGGCCCAATAACACACCAGAAGACTTTGCTTTTTCCTGTCCGTCGGACAGTAAGAGCCATGTAATATGGATTATTTTATAAACAGAGACAGACATTAGGAATTACTACATGTAGGTAAAATTATACATGAAGTGAAAGATTAGCTGAAAAAAGATTACGCTTGAGCATAAGTATTGCTTGCAAATCTTTTGAGTTATACTTGGTTGTTTCTGATGGCCATTTTGCAGTGTTTTCTTGTTTTGAAGAATGTTTACACTTTCTGAGACCCTTTTTAAAGTGCTAACAGAACTGTACTGAATCCAGATTCCACCAACAAGCTGTGACAGCAAACAATCTGGAATGAATGTCTCTCCCAGCACTGTTTTCATCTTAGGTATTCAGTGCCTCTATATTAAGATGCTGAGTAGACACACTGCCGTTTTGTGAGTAGACTCACTCGTGCTGATATATGCCGGTGACTCAGCAAGATATTAATAGGCTTTTGAAGTTCCTCCACTTAAAGTAAAAGAGTCTGTCTCCTGTTCTGTCGCTGGATCTGAACATTGTCCTGTGTACACTAAATACATTCACACACTGATTGATACCATAACTATACAAATGTTATACACAACTCGGTAAAAAATATTTTGATTAAGTTTGTACTGAATTTCTCTTTCTTCTTTAACATCATGTATATTAAATTGTGTTGACCTCTACTAAAATTTCAATTAACAGGTACTTATCCCCACCACTGATTATTATTCAGATTAGATTACAGCTTTGTAAAGACATGTTTACTGTCCAGATTACAGCTATGTAAACCTGTTTACTGTCCAGATCATAACTATGTAAACATGTATTTACGGTCCAGATCATAACTATGTAAACATGTGTTTACGGTCCAGATTATAACTGTATAAATGCATGTTTACTGTTAAGATTATAACTGTGAATGTTTGTTTACTGTCCAGATTATAACTGTTTACACATGTTTACTGTTGACATTGTAGAGCACCAGACTTTCAAAAAGTCACTAATCTGACACACTTAACAAATATATTGCTTGAAGTGGTTTGATTTTCAATGAGTATTTTTACTATTAAAATTAGAAACTGACAGGCCCCAAGGAAATTTGACTACCGGGGTTGTAAAAATACTCACGATTTTGTTTGATTCAAACTTCACAAATATTGGCTATGATCACCTGTTTTATAAGCTACGTGTGTGTGTGCGCGCGCGCAATCAGACCGGAATGGTTTGTTGATTCTGGTTGTTTACAAATGTTGCTGTTTGAACAATTAGCCTGCATCAGATTATAATTATCTAATTAATAGAATGTTAATGTATCAGTGCCTTATTACACCCCTGACTGCACCTGTTTTTTCCAGCCCTGCTCCAGAAGGAAACCACATTTCAATGCGTTTCCTGCCCATTTCAGCTCAGTTAGGGGTTGTTACTGATGAGATGGATATAATGTGGGACCGCTGGAAATAAAAAGAGGATGTTTGTTTTAATGACTGAATTTCAAAAGTCACTCCCATTCTGTAGACTATTTGAGGACAAAACGCTGCACCCCACCAGACCTTGCTTATTTCAGGTGAAGCCCCCAAACTGCACAGTATAGGACGGGCAGAATGTTTGTTTGCGTTGGTTGCAGCTTCTGGAAAAGTTTAGCAGAACTTTTAAAACCTGTGTTTAGATCTCGTCTCCCCTGCTTCACACTGATGAGAGGAGAAACCAAACAGTTCATTAAGACCGAAACTGTTCTCACATGTGGAAGCGAAGGATGCCGTCTCTGACCACCCAGTCCAGGCCTGCAGGAGAGGAAGCACACTGATGTAATGGAGTTCAGCTGTGTTTTCATGCACACTCAGGCTGGAGCTGGTGCGTCTTGATCCCGCCCCTGGATCCTCCACTGCCTGTCGAGAGGGATGTGGGTGGTTTGTTGACATTAAAAGTAGTCTATACAAGTTTTTACATATGACTCATGCGCTGAAAGCCATTTTTTTCTGTGCTTGTCCTTTCTTTTTTAGTTTGTCACCTCCCTCTCTACCACCACCTCCCTCTGTTCTGCCCACTCTCTTCATTATCTCCTCTGCAAAGGCCTTGTTTACGCGTTTAGTTGAAATGTGTCCCGTAGCGGGACGCAGCCCACGTGTTTTAAAAAAAGTAGCTCTGTGTAAATGCCCTTTGTTTTTGGGATGCTCCACATACTTTTGGCCACACTGTGCATGTTTAGGCATTAGGGAAACTTTATTTCGGCGATACATGAGCCTTTGCATTTTGTCGATCCCCAGGGGAACATTTTTTAATTAGGAAAGTGAACACCAGGGCGGGAATAATTTGGCATATTTTGTTTTTGGGCAGTTTTTAAGGCCAAGGGATGCTCTGAAATATGCATGTGCTTTCATGCTGCAGAACTCATTTATATTGAATTGCCATGAATAATCATCAGGCATGTGATTGTTGAGCTTTTTAAAGCTGACTCGATTCTGAAGAGCAGGCCTTTGACACAGTGGTTACATATTTGCATATTCATGAAGTAACATGCGGTCAGTTCAGGTTTTGATGACCATAACCTTGAATAATCCCTTTTATTATTGGTAAACACATGGCGTACAATTCAAATAATGTGTCTGACTTGGGAATCTCACTGAAATCTCAGATCTTTTTCAGATGATGCCTTCATTTGAAAAGCAAATGTGCCTGAAAAACTCTGTCTCTGTAGTTTGAGTGTGTACAGAGAGTGCTTTGAATGTCCTGGTGTCTAAATCGGTGTGGACATAAAAAGCCTGTTCCTGGAGCAGCACTTCTGTTGTGTTTCACGTTGTATAACACCATAATGAGAAGTGAGCTTGCCTCAAGGTCAGCTTCACTGTCCTGAATTCTTTATGAAGAGAGCACCGCTGCTTATCCAAGCACGTAATCACTGCAGTCTGCACTGCCCTGTCTAATAGGACCGCCTCAGCGTGCGGGGGACTGTACGTCACTGCAAAGCCCAGAGGACACCAACTTAATGAACACTAACTTTGGTTTGGGCTGTTCTTTGAATGTTTTTTTTAATGTTTTCTCAAATCTCTGGTTCATTGGGGTTGGCCTTTGCTTTTGTCATGCCATTCTCACTTAATATAGTCTCCTGGCTCTAGAGAGTATGTGTTTTGATAGAGTGTGGTGGTGTTTGGGTGGAGAGAGATGGTTTTTGGGTGGAGCGTGGTGACGTTTGAGGGGAGAATAATCTTGTTTGGGTGGAGAGTGATGGTGTTTGGGTGGTAAATAATGTTTTTGTTAAAGGATGGTGGTGTTCGATGGAAAGTAATGGTGTTTGGGCTGGGAATGTTGGTATCTGGGTGGAGAGTGATGGTGTTTGGGCTGAGAATGATGGCTTGTGAATGGTGGCTAATGATGGACAGTGATGGTTCTTGGGTGTAGAATGACTGTTTAGTGGGAAAAATGTGAAGTTAGGAGAAAGGTTTTGAGATGGTGTTAGGTGGTGAATATATTTTTGATCAAAGTTTATGTTTTAGGAGGACATTGCTGGAGAGCGTTGTTAGATGACGTTGCTGTTCTTTGTAGAATAGTATTTGTTGAAGGACATTGAGTTGGTGTGTTTTGTTCTTTGTGGTGTGTGTGTGATTTACAGTGAGTACAGTACTGACTGCCCTATTCTCTCGATCGATGTGGTTTATTAGTGGCCACTGTGGGTCAGTAATCACCACCAGGCCACTGGAACTGTAAATCTAGGTGGTCTAGATGAGCTAGATGGTGCTAAATCTTTTCATCTGTTTGCACTGAAGCTATGGTTCAACCCTTTTGGCTCAAAATATTTTTACATGTCTTTTCACAATAAAAGTACATTACAATCTAAATTTGTCTTTTCTAAGGCCTGTTTCTAACAAAACAGAAGGTGTTTTTCACCCAGCAAGCAATGACCCACACAAAGTAGTCTCTGAAAGAAAACTATATTAATAACAATGTCAAAATACTGAATAATGAAAACACAAGTGACATAAAAAGGTACCTTTAGGCTGAATCATGTTATATTTACTGTTCCTGCCTGTTAATGATTCATTTACTGATTAAGTACCGATGCATAATGTTTTTATTACTGCTGTTAGAAAGAAAGGCTATTTTCGTTGGAGAATCACTTGTAACGTTATGTAATCTGACCAGCCTGGACCTCGGTGTGTGATGCAGTACTGTACAGTACTGTTTTTTTTTTTTGGTTTTTTTTTTACTCCTGGGACCTCGCCTTACACTGGCTTACAGAGGGATGCGTCTCGAGGACCTTTGTCCTATAGTTCCAGCACTAATTAAATGGTGTGAATTTCAATCTCCAGGGACCAGAGCTTTTCAGGCAGTTTTGTTGTGGCACTTCAAGGTTTCCTTAGAGTTTTGGTCCTTCTCAGGTTCATTTACATCAAAATTGGAATTGGCTGAAGTGGAGAATGCAAACACTGGGCTTTAGAGACTCAGAAAGTTGCTTATCCTCGGTATGTTTATGCATTAGGCTGCTTAAGGTTCCCTCGGGTCACTCTGGAGTTTGAGAACTGTCCCGCTGTGTGTATGTGTGTGTTGACTCACAGCATAAAGCCTGTGATTTAGTTTTTTAGTTGTGATTTATTTCTCTTTAACACCGTTCCCTCTGTCTCCATCCTCAGCACAGCCCTCATGCTGACATGAATAAACTAATCAATCGAAAAATTGAAATGTACTTTCTTGAGGAAATGTTATTGCAAAGGTGAAGCCAAATTCAAAAAGTCAAAATGTGAACAAGCTAAGGACCTGGCCTAATAGCTGCAGACTTGCACTACAGACTGGGTTCCACAGTCAGATCTTTAGTGTATGTTTTACATCTGTTTAACACATTGCAGTGTTAGTAGTTTATAGCAGGTAACAACATAAAACCCCAGGTGTTACCACCTGAAGCCTCCAGCACTCCAGCAGTTCAGTTAATATAACAACTCTTTTCTCTCCTCCTGGATCAGTTCCCGTCTTCCTTTTTTGGCTCAGTTTAACCATAAACAACAGTTCTGATGGAACGAGAGCATCTGGCTTCACTACAGTAGCTCATTTGTGTTGAGGTGGAACATTAGTGTGATGTAGGCACCGTCAAAAATGCCCCATCACGTTTGAAAACGTCTTCATTTATCACAGTAGTTGCATTGTGGTTGCTATTAGGATGAGGTATAAGAGATATGGCCTAATGTAAATTTTTTTGCCACACTGAGTGCGTTGTCATGCTCATAATAATCCATTAACTGCAACCATGAGAAAACTCATGAGTCACTCAGTGATCACATTTCTTTAGAAATACACCATGTTTACTATGTCTTAGAACACACCGTTTAACTGAAAAAAATATTTTTATTAATGCAGAGTCCCTGATTTTATTTACTGTTGTTTATTTGAAAATGTATATGACATCAAATGGCACAAAATACCACCATCTCTTAATTTTATTTAATTTATTAACCCTTATAGTCACGTGTGAACACACCACACCACACAGTGTGAACAATGTGAAATTCTTTCTCTCCCTGGATTGCCTAGGGACCACTGTGTGGGGACGGTACCTTGCTCAAGGGTACCTCAGTGCTGACACTAGCAGTTGGGATTCGAACCCACAACCTTCTGATTGGGCGAACGCCCTAACCACTAGGCCACCAGCTGCCTCTTACTATGATTGCATAATTGTTCACAAAGGCCTTCAGTGTTTACTGTTTCCCTGGAGGCCCATCTTTATCTGGTCATGTTTTTTAATTAACTTAGTAATCGAAAGTGACAGCCCTAGTTCACAAAATCAGGTCCCAGTGCTTTAAGGGGCTTATAAAGTGCATAAAATGAAATTTATGAACAAATAGTGACCACCCATGAGTAAACTGGCCCTTATTAAGCTGAACCTCACAGCAAACTTTCTGATTCAGTTTAATCAAATTAAAGCAAAGTGCACTATTATATTTGCATTTAACTGATTTATCTACATTTATCAAAATTCCTACATAATTGAACAGTCAAGACTTAAAGTCGTTCAGAATGGGCTTGGTATGAAACACTTCATCCTTCAGATACTTGTTCAAGGTGGTGGTGAATGGAACCAGGTGTCTGGCTCTAAAATCTTCCTCACAAAGTGTTATTACATGTTTAAGAAGACACTGCCTGATGTCTGAGAAACTAAATCCATTAGTAGTGGAGGGATACATGCAGGGCATGTGAGATCAAATAGTCCCCAAAGAAGACTGATTTAGTTCAGATTTGTCACCATTTTACTATCATTAACATTATATGAACAGTCAGAAGACGTGTAAGGGTTTGGAAAGTAAATAAGTGGCTGTATTTGTGCCGTAGACTCAACGTCTGGTTCCAGTCACCACCGCTGTAAAGAAATCAGAGTCTGTAAGTTTTTCTACTGACAGCCATTGCACTCCAAACACACCCTGAATTATTTAAACATGTAAAAAAAGGTGAAAAGGTTTGAAAAATAATTGGCATTTGGCAGATGCCCTTATCGACTCACAATCATTAGTTACAGGGATAGTCCCCCTGGGGCAACTGGGGGTTAAGTGTCTCGCTAAAGGACACAAAGATAGAAAGCAAGGGGGGGTTGAACCTGCAACTTTGTGGTCATCGGGTTCACAGACAAGTGTTTTACCCGCAAGACTACTAACACCCACACATTTGTTCTGAGACCTCTTCGAAATTCTTCCTTTGTATTTAACAAAGTGAACACAGCGCCTGAGGAGCGGTGTGTGGGGACGGTACCTTGCTCAGGGTACCTCAGAGGAGCTTAGCAGTCTTGGGAATCGAACCCACGACTTCCTGATTGCAAGGCGAACGCCCTAACCACTAGGCCAGCTGCCCCAGGACCAATGGACCAATTGTGCAGAGTTTTTTAATGCTCTGATCACTGTGCACTCGATGGTGGTTCTTGTAAGTTTAATTATTAGGTCATTTGAAGTATGTGAGAAACTGGTTTGCAAAACCCAGTGACCTTACGTGCACCGGTCCATCCTAACTGGCTCCTGGCCTGTCCGGTTCCTGCCCCGTTAGTGACAGATAGCATAATTTCCGAAGTGCTCTGTTTATACCCGATGCCATGGTATTGATCCTGGCACAGTTAGCCATTGATCAGATCTGCTGGCTTTTTGGCATGAAGTTTAGTTTCTCTGGATTTTTCTTCCCTTATTTGACCTGTTGAGAGATTAAATAAGACCACTCTGTCCCCTTAAGTCTTTGGAAAAACATCGAAATCAAACTGTTGCTTCTCTACGGCAACTGTTTCCCACCACTAAGTCCTCCTGCAGGACATCACCCCAGAAAAACAGGGCGATGTGTGGATGTGTGGTTGGGAAAAAAATAATGCAATAAATAATTGAACAAAATTTAATAATAACTCAGAGGGTAAAGATGAAAAGAAGCTCTGCTAAGTGCTGTTGTTGCAACAACAGCACAGTTAAACAATAAAGAAGTGCTGATGAAGTAAATTCCTCATGTTTCTTCACATTGATGAGGGAAAAGTGAAAACAAATGGTCATAATACAGTAAATACAGACACATGCAAATGTTTTTGCTTCTCTGGTCGACGAACGTGTTCTAAGTGTAAAAGTGCTCACAAGTTAACATTGGAATTAAAATAAAATATGTAATGTGTCCTTTGTGGGGGGAAAAAAAAACATGGCACATTTATGTTGGCTGAAAATTGTCTGTGTGTTCTGTGTACTCTGTGTCATTTTACCAGGGTCTCTCTGTTTCTCTCTCTTGTCTTTCCGTCTCTACTGTCTCCTTCTCTCTGTCTATCGCTCTCTCTGTTCTCTCTCTCTCGCTTTCTGTTCCCTCTGTTCTCTCTCTCTCAGGGCCTTTTTCTCTCTCTCTGGGTGTCTCTCTTGGGCTCTCTCTGGGTCTCTCTTTCTCTCCCTTTCTCTCACTTAGTCTCTCTCTCTCTCTCTCTCTCTCTCTCTCTCGCTCACACTCTCTCTCGCACTCTCTCTCTCTATCTCTCTGTCTTTGGGTCTCTATGTCTCTGGGTCTGCCTCCCACTTTTCGAGTCTCTTTCTCTCTCTCTCTCTCTCTCTCTCTCTCTCTCTCTCTCTCTCTTCCCCCCCCCCTTTGGTTACTATGTAACTGTAAATCCAAAATCAATGAGTGGACTTCATTTTATTTTACATTAATTTATTCATTTTTAATAGCCAGGGGATGTTTTTGTCCTCCTCTCCGTCATTTGGTCTTTTCATTCCTCGCTTTCTTTTAACTCAGCAGGATATTTTGAGTATTTGTTTAAAAGTGTGTGTGTGTGTGTGAGAGAGAGAGAGACAGTCCGTGTGCGTGTGTATATACTCTCGGTGAGGGTGTGCTCTCTCTAATGCTGAAACAGCCAGGTTAAATGTGGCCCTCCCCCTCCTCCTCCACTCCCCTCCCGTGCTAATGACTGCTGTGCTGTAGCTGCATGCCGAAGAAAAGCTCCATGCAGTTTCTAAAAGACGACAGAATACCTCTTACATTCCTCTTGCAGCTGGGTGCACTGGCCTCGAAAGCTTAAGAACCCCTTTCCTTCTATTAAAATTTGCTGTTGGTATTCAGTTAATAAGAAAAACAGTCACTCTCCCTCCCTCTCTCTCTCCCTCCCTCTCTCTCTCTCTCTCTCTCTCTCCCTCCCTCCCTCCCTCTCTCTCTCTCTCTCCCTCTCTCTTTCTCTTTGTTTGGTCTGTTTTGTTTATGCTTTGTTTGTTCTGGCACTTGCCAGGCTGTCATTGTAAGTAAGAAACTGTTCTTAATGCCTTGCCTGGGAAAAAAAAAGTTATGAATGAATGAATGAGAAACATACAAAAGTCCTTGTTTACATTAATCGGCTTTGTGTTAATGCATAGGGTATTTTCAGCTGTATGTTCACCAAAGTGTCTCCTTGGTATCAAGAGCAGGTTTAAAAACAGCTTTCTTTTAAAACAGCTGTAAAGCTCATTATTGAAGGTCTTTTTTTAAATTGGTCCAGAGGTGGTATAAATGGCTGGAAAGTTTGTGTGCTGACAAATGGAAACGCAGGGAGTTCTATCACTAATACGGTCACAGATTTTTACCCTTTTGATATGGTTTTCCTCAAAATAAACCTGCTTAAACTTTGTTATTGTTCTAGCGGTTCTAAAATCTTTGTGCCCATTTGACAGGCAGTGTACCTCATACTAGAGATACATTTAATCCTTTCATCTCATTCTTTGTCTTTTTCTCCTGATTCAAATCTGCCTAAAGAATATGTCCATGGCATGTCCATGTCGGCCATTTTCCTCCACCAGTGTTCTCACTATAATACCCAGCATACATTGTACATCATACAAATATTGGGTCCCATGGTGATGATGCAGTGCACTGATATAGAGACTACCTAGGTCAAACATGATATCCAGTAATGTTAGCTCTATGCAGGGGGTTCAACCTTCAGACTGCATAATTAGACGGGGGTTTTCCTATTTTTCCTTCATGGAAAAAGTCACTTAATAGTATGGCACCGCTGTGAGACACAACTTCACAACAGATGTTTGCAGCGGTTACATTGAGTGCCCTTTTAGTTAAAAGGACATTGCAGCCGCTGTTTTGCTCAGAGATTAAAGGGTTAAGCCCATCTTTAGTGCTAAATTACAAGTCATTTAAACAGCACTAACCTACTCAGTTCACTTCTGTCATTAATATGCGGCCTACATATATGCCTTCTTGTGTCCTCTGTGTGTGTGTGTGTGTGTGTGTGTGTGTGTGTGTGTGTGTGTGTGTTTCATGTGCATATTAATGTGTGTGTATGTGTGTGTGGGTGATCTAAAGATGGTCCCATGAAGCTCAGCAGGATCATAACTCGCCATCTGCTCTCGGTCATTTACATGCCCCCTGTTCAGTCCACTGCAGGAGCACATCTAGTGAAGAGAGAGAGAATGAGGGAGGATGAAAATGAGAACGAGGGAGAATGAGGGAGGATAAGAATGAGGGAGAATGAGGGAGGAAGAGAATGAGGATGAGTGAGAGAATGAGAATGAGAACAAGGGAGGGAGAGAAGGAGAATGAGAACGAGGGAGAGAATGAGAATGCGTGAGATCGAGGGAGGGAGAGAATGCGTGAGATCGAGGGAGGGAGAGAATGCGTGAGATCGAGGGAGGGAGAGAATGCGTGAGATCGAGGGAGGG
>JBBPCX010109126.1:0-21599 GCA_037974365.1 Hydrocynus forskahlii
CAGGCTGAAGCGGACGTCTCTGTGTCCTGAAGTTAAAAAGCTTGCAGCGAGCCACCAAGGACAGGGCTCACACTAACGAGCTTTTTGTTTTATTAAATAAGCCAGTTAATCTATGTGGATATTATCCATCACTCAAAGGTTTTTGCTTGAAGTTTCTAATGACGGTAGTTAGCCTGTTTTAAATGGGCGATAGCCTGCTGCTGCCGTCTTCTTTCTCCGCCTTCAATTAAATAAGGGTTATTTCAAAATAATTTATAGGCCCAAGTCTGCTTAACTGAGCGCGTGAGCAAAGGCTGTTATTGGTCAGTATAGGCATGTTGTGCACGTGATTGGTTGATGTGATGTGATATGTCTTGGAATTGTTTGGAATGTGAGAGAATAAATAGAATACTTTCAAACCCCAGTTCTTGTAAAATGTTTTTTTCCCCCTCGTTGCTCAACTACTAAACTGAAAAGAGTAGATTACACACACACGCATATATATATATATATATGAAGTAGGCTAGGCTGTTATGTATTTGATCATGTTCCACAAACCTGGCTTGCCAGCATCTCAGCACAAAGCCTACCCACTTGAGGTCTTTCTTCAAATATAGTCTTCATAAGGCTATTCAAAGACAACACTTAGACAACCATAATTATCATCATCCTCATTATTACCATATATTTTCACAATCTTCATCCGTCAATTATGATAATAGCCAATTTTTTGTGTGTGTCGGTGGGGGGGGGCGTCAAGAGGCTCATGATGAGATCAGGGGGCGTTTGTTCAAAAAAGGTTGAGAACCACTGCTGTAGATGATATGCGTTGGTACCGACCCCATTACAACGACCTTGAGCATAACTCCGAAACAACCAGGAAGAGAGATAACTGCTGGACATCTTAATTAAAAACAAAGTTCGTACAAAATAACAGACATAATATTCTCCAAGACTGGTTCCACACCGTTAATCATTTAGTTACCTACACATTCCACTACTTATATAAGGAATACGTATGTGTCTTACATAAGGCACAGGTATAAATGTTATATAAGAACTAAATCAAGCATTACATAAGGAACAATCAAATGGTTAATCAAATACAAATCATACAGTGAATATACTGATTTCTTTTAGGATATATTGAGTACATTGATTTGTCTTGGAATATGTGTTTATTTTCCCTTACAACTCATACAAAACATACACTTTACATATAAAAAGCATATATGCCATATGACATACATATATGAAAATATATAACATATATATACAATTTACATATCAAAATCTTATCAAAACCATATAAAGACTGCATAGTTTTATATACATTGCATGTGTGTTACATACACATTTGTCTGTGTAATGGTGTTTTATCATAGAGGAAAAACAAAAACATCATCTAACATATTCTAAACTTTACATGTACTCATGTACTGAAAGTATATCTCATGTAGACGTGTGCTTTATTCAAACATGAGGAATATCAAGTCATGTAGACGTGTGCTTTATTCATACATGAGGAAAATGAGAAATGGGCCACTTTTGTGCCACATAAGATGTGTATAGCCATATATGTTTCTGGCAGTAAAGGTTTGGTATAAGACTTTTGTATTAATCCTTCTAGCAGTTTTATGTATTTATTTTTCATATGGGCTTTCCTGATCTACTCGAGCAGTGGCTCAGAATGACTGATCTCAGTGTTCTTGTTCAGATAAACACCACTAGTATGGAGCGGGGAGAGCCATCACACTCAGATCAAAAACTAGATTGCATTTCCACAAGAAAATGAAAAGAGTGATTGTATATTTCCTATAAAACCTGTATTTGCTCACAGCCAGTTATGGAACCAGTGCCTATACCTCTTCTGTCTCTCTTCATTTATCGTGCCGCATTTTGTTGCTTTTCAGCCGCAATAGCCATGATGTCACTGACTCACTCTCTGTGACACACTTTTGGGGTAACTTGGCCCTCTAGTCTCTCTCCCCCCATACATTACAGAGACCACAAAATTTGTATTTTTTTTTAAACAATCAATACTTAGCCCTAGATCAACTGATTAAAAATCTGACTACTTGTGCACTACAACAGATACTAACAGATATTCTGCTGTTGGAACCATGCCAAAACAAAAATCTAGCATGGCCAAATTCCAGCTCTTCAAATTATAATAACTAGGAGCATTTCTGTGAAAAAACGCACAGTGCGAATGTGTGGTTGCAATAAAACCAGTGTTTGGAGACACCCAAACTTTGGTTTTATGGGCAAAAAAGTTACTGCTGCACCACTAATGCCTCTTACCAAGCCATTTATGGTTAGGGGGCGACTGAAAGAGCACACAGTGCATTCACAGGCTGATTATTCTTAAATAAGTCACAAGAACTGTGACATGTCTTTTTCTTATACCTTAACTTTAGTGCCTTGAAGTCTGTTTATGAGTCTTCCTTGTGTTTTGCTCCCACGTTTTTTTCTGTGTTTCTGTTTCTTTGCTTTTGGTCCCCTTACAGCCTCCATAGCCATGACATTATAGACTCCCTCTCCGACACACAATCTGAAGGTGAATCAACTGTCCAACATCTCTCCCGATATATTGCATTGTTTATTTTTTAAACAATACTCGGCCTCTAAACTCTAAGGGTCGGGTTCCCAGACAGAGATTAAGCCTAGACTTGGACATCCCTTTCCTTTTCAATGGAAAATCTCTATTTACAGCACTACGTAATCCAGGACTAGTCTTAATTCCAGTCCAGGAAAACCGACCCTAAGTGCGCTGCCATGGAAATTAACGGACCTTTTCACATTGGTTCAAATATTTCAAAACTGTAGGAGAACAGCTTTAATTAAGCTATAATAATGATAATAATAATAACTTAAAAAGAACAATAGTGTGAATAATAAAAATAAAACAAGAACTGATCTCATTTACTTTAATTAGATATTTAAGGAATTAGAAGAATTCAATAATAAGAACATAAGAAAAAGTGGGGACCTACTTTCCAGATCAATGCACAGAAGTGCTTTTAAGAAACAAATGGGTCTTATTCCATCAAACGATGAAACTGCTCCCTGGAAGAAGGTCTCTTGCGTGGTTAAGTGGTGTTGAAACTGAATAGCCCTAATTGTGACTATTCTGTGTCATACAGACTCACTGAGGACTCCAGAAAAACCCAGAACCCAGCATAAAGGGCCTCAGTGAACCTGGTGGTGAATGTGTGTAGGTGGGTGTGTGAGATAGGTAAGATCTTGTAGAAGGACAGAGTTCCTGCCGCCCAGTCCAGATACACTCCTACTCTGTGGGAGGATGGGGTGTAAAAAAACATGGGTCCCTCACTATTGTGTCTGACCGTGTACTTGTGATCAGAGCAGATCAGACTCCAGGACTGATTATTGTATCCAAACCCACAGTCCTCTCTGTCTCCTTTCCTCCTGATCCCTCTATATGACACTGACATGGCAACCTCCCCTCTCCACTCAGCCTCCCAGTAACAGCGTCCAGTCAGACTCTCCACACTCAGGACCTGCAGGCAGGTATCAAACCTCTCTGCGTGGTTCGGGTACGACTGCTCCTCCCACACATGCTCAACCTTCCTCTTCCCCTCGGAAAGAAAGAGGAATCTGTGTGCTGTGTCCGGGTCCAGAGTGAGATCACAAGTATCTGCTCACAGACACACACACACAGATTATATGACACTGCAGTAATACCAATAACTCCTGTACTTCAATTACTTGAACTCCTGTAGTAATACTAGTAATTCACTGTGTTATTTGTATTCATATTTCTACTCAAGATTGCTTTTAAATTTAGCTTTTCATTTATATAGAGTGTTCATAATAATAAAATAGTGGTAAATCTGAACTGAATCAGTTTTCTTTGAGAACTAGTTTGCCTCATGACACCCCATGTACCCCATCCCCATGAATAGTTTTTAACTGTTCTGTCATTAAGCCTTAGGTAGTGTTCCTCTTCCCTCTATGGCTGTGTCTGAAATGTGCGCTCATTCACTATGTAGGGCACCATGTAGTGAATCAGCCATTTTGTATTGTCCGAAATTCCAACCGTCAGTTTCACCCACTAGTTATTGCACTACAAACCCGCCGCGCGACACCAAAATCTAGTGTACCATCATGCACTGCGGGTTTCTTTTACTGTGCCCTACAGAGTGAACGAGTGCATCTTTCGGACTCTACACTACTGTTATCCCGCGAAAGTCAAGAAGAGGAGTGAGGCGGAGGGAGGAGAGACGGGGGGAAAGTGGGGCTTCAAACGGAGAAGATTCAGCCACACTTGCTCGCTCTCTCGCTCTGCGGAAGACAGTAGTGCCCCCAGACGGATCTATTTGTCGGCAAACACTATGTAGTGAACGAGTGAAAGAGTGCACTTTTTGGACATAGCTTATGTGTCCTCATCACTGTCCCCTACTCATCAATCTGTGTCTATATCCTTTGAACAACGCCCCTCATGTTCCTATTTTAATCTGTTGCCCCTTGCTGACAAGATTTCCAACAGTTCTCTTGATTTCCACCACATTATGCTGGAGTCAATGTACACATATGTAAGCCAAAAATTAAATAAATAAATACTGTGTTTCAGGGTTTTAGCGAATTAAGAACTTTGGTTGGTTTTGCAGTACTGAAACAAATATTTTACTTTGAAGTGTAGTTAAAAGTAAAAATTTGTCCCCTAAAAATAAAAATAAGAAATTAGCAAATAAAGTACAGTTAAAGTTCATGTAATAGGCATAAAATAATAAACACTGAACTTACATTTCTTTAGTCCTGGTTTCATCCTGATTTCCCCTGCATACTTCACCCTAGAGGAATAGGAAGAGGACAATGCAAAATATAAAAACTAAATAATAATCTCTGCAAATGCCTATCTTTGTTTTTCTTTCAGTATATTAAATGCAGAAAATAAACAATAATTGTACATTAACTAAGAAGCTGTGTGTTCTAAAGAACATGTACTTACACAAATTAACTAAACCATTAAAAGCACTTATGGATGAAGCAAATAACGTTGATTATCTCATTAGAGCCGCATATGTGAAGGTCTGATTTACATTAGATGATAACGGAATGGTCATGCAAGAACTGGAATTTGAACATGGAGCAGTGGAGGAAGATGGGCTGATCTGATAGAGATGGCCCCAGAATGTAGTATGGAAAGAGGCTGGGGAGGCAATGTGATGCTCTGGGAAACGTTCTGTTAGGGATCCTTGGGTACTGGCATTCTTGCAGACGTCCCTTTGACAAGTACCACCTTCCTAAACATCGCTGCAGAACAAGTTCACCCCTTCATGGTGATGGTCTTCCCTAGTGGCACTGTTCAGGAATGGTTTGAGGAACATCACAAAGAGTTTAAAGTGACTCAACCAATAGATTCCCCAGATCTCAATCTAATCAAGCCTCTGTGGGATGTGCCCAGACCAACTAGTCCAATCCATGGAGACCCCACCTTGCAGCTTGCAGGACTTCAAAGAATTGCCGCTAACAACCTGGTGAAGATACTATAGCACACCTTCAGGGGTCTTGTGGCGTTCATGCTTCATGGGGTCAGAGCTGTTTTGTCAGCAAGATGGAGCCTACACAATATTAGGCAGATAAGTTGTCTTGACTTATGTATTTGGCCTTATAAAATCAAATACACATCATGTTTAGCTACAGAATCTCATTTACAGCAGAAACACCTGTGTGTGTGTGTGTGATAAACCTTTAGATAAACCTTTATTAGTCCCACAAGTGCATTGCTATGGCAGAAAGTAGACAGCACAAAGATAAGAGCAGCAGAAAGACAATAGATTAATAACAGAACACAAACAAATTAAAAAAATTACACTTTACAACTAATACAAAAATATGTGTATGCTAATATATGTGTCTATATACACCTGTGTGTGTGTGTGTTAGAGAAAGAGAGAGAGAGAGAGAGAGACCCACTGTAGTTCCTCTAATCTGTAGTGTGGATCCTTCTGTAGATTAGAGAGGAGCTGCACTCCAGACTCTCCCGGGTGATTGTAAGTCAGATCCAGTTTTTTCAGGTAGGAGGGGTTTGATTTCAGAGCTGAAGCTAGAAAGGAACATCCTTCTTCTGTGACCATACAACCAGACAAACTGCAGAAATAAAGGAAGTGATTGAAGCACTAGAAGCTCCAGATTCTGCTAAATAAATGTAACAGAAACATTAATATCTCAACAGCAGCTATTCACACCTCTAGCACCACACTAACACTATTAAAACAGCCTCATTCTTTAAAATACATCCCAGATTTGGATCTAAGGTTGGTTGACAACAGTTTAATGTATTACTTGTATGTTTGTTATCACGTTTACCTTATTATGGGTACTTTTTTCAAAACTGACAGCTCACCTGTATTAAGCATTCAATTGCAAAAAAGGCAGCACCAAACACTACTGGTGGGAATTAAATCAAACCTTACATGAATTACCCATTTACTACTTGTTTCCTTATGAAGATGTTTACATGAAATATCAAATAATAAATGGAATTATCTTCATAAAAGCTTGTGTAAATAAAACATGCTGGCAGAGCTTAATGTAACTGCATAACAGATGAATAATTTGGGTCCAATTCACAGAAAGTCACCTGAGTGTCTCCAGTTTACAGTGTGAACTCTTCAGTCCAGCAGACAGCAGCTCCACTCCTGAATCCTGAAGGTCATTGTTGCTGAGGTCCAGCTCCTTCAGAGAGGAGTTTACTGACTGTAGAGCGGATCCCAGAAATTTACAAGCCATTTTTCCAAGATTACAGCCAGTTAGTCTGAGAATGAAGTAAAAGTTACAACAACTCTTACAATGCAAGCAAAGATTCACCCATATGTTTACTCCACACAACTACTAATTCCTTTACATATGTTATTTACAAGTATTTACAAAATACACATGAACTCTAAACATGGATCATTTAAGAAAAATCTTAGTGACCTGATTATTGCGCATTCAGTATTAAATTCACAGAAAACTGACCGGAGTGTCTGCAGTTTACAGTGTGAACTCTTCAGTCCAGCAGAGAGCAGCTCCACTCCTGAATCCTGCAGGTCATTGTTACTGAGATCCAACCCCTTCAGGGAAGAGTTTACTGATTTCAGAGCAGTGCAGAGTGTTTCACATGAACTCTCAGTGAGCTCACAGCCTGCTAGTCTGCAAACAGAAGAGCATATAGAGCCCACAAAACAGTGCAGTTCAGTTCAGTAACTGCAGTATCAGGATAAACTCAGTAACCCATTCTCCAGCATACAGTGTAATTAGTACAGGCTGTGATTGCCCACACAAGTTATCCTTTGAGTGCATTCAGGTATACAGACACCTGCTCAACAGTATGTCAACCTATTAAAAATGTTTAGTATTTTTATTAACCTGCTTTGAAAAAAAATGTGCTTTGAATTTGCTTGATAAATGTGTACAGTATAGAACAGAGGACAGAGAGTAAAGATGACAAAGTTAGCTAGCCACTACAAGTAACTAACTAGCTTTCCCTTAGCAAGAAAGAAAGCCTAATTGAGATTATATTACTGTTTCAGCTTATATTTACTAAAGAGATTAGTATTTTTTCAAATATTTCAACAATAAACAGTGGAAGCATGAGAGGCACTCACTTAACCCACTGCTCTTACAGGGTGTAGACTGAAAAGTAACTGTAAAGAGCTCAGCACCAGAAGTGGGAAAAGAAAATAAAGCTGTCAGGAGGAGTGACTGGCCAGAACATACCGTTCTGAAATACAGAGTAAACCTAAACTAAGTGCTTCAGAAAACTGGGCACTCAGAAACGCTCAAGAACCCTGAGGGAGAGTCTGCTTATCTGTCCAAGTTAATGTCTGACACAAAGACATATCAGTGAGCAATAAGCTTGGTTTATTAGGAAACAATGGTGGGGCAGCAGATCACTTGTTAACTACGGTGACCTGGTTACTTGTCTCCTTTTGCTGGTCCAGACAGGCCCAGCGACCTGTCCAGTACCAAACTGGAAAGGAAGAGACATTGTCCACCCTTGGAGCAAGACTACTGCAGTGTTGGGTCATGCCCTATTTCTAGAGTAGTCGCTGATAGCTGGCCTTTCGAGAGACTGCTGTGTTTTTGGACAATGTGCTCATGTTCATGTAAATAAAACACTCACATAGCTTTTTTGCAGGCACTCACAGCTGGGAGCAGTCTTCTATAGCCCTCTGGTTCTGTGTTGTATTTCTTCAGGTCCAGCTCTTCCAGCACCTCCTCTGAGATCAGAAGCATGTAGGCTAGTGCAGAACACTGTCCAGGAGAGAGTGTCTTCTCTGAGTGTTTCTCCGACTTTAGATATTCCTGGATCTCTCTGGAGAGAGACTGATCATTCATTTCAGACAGACAGAAGAACAGGTTGATGTATCTTTCAGTTGAGACAAACTCTTCAAAGCCAAAAGTATTTGTTCGCAATATGTCCTTGATGTGTTTTATGATTAGCTTAGTCCTGCTGCTGTGTGTGGGTTTCAGCAGGCCCTGCAGGAGTCTCTGATTGTGCTCCAGTGAGATGCCCAGTAGAAAACGGAGGAAAAGATCAAGGTGTCCTTTCTGACTCTCCATGGCTTTATCTACTGCTCCTATCAGCAACCTATCTAGCTCAAACGATTGCCTCATAACTGTAGCCTGTGATAATGGCAAAAAAAAAAACAATTGACTTTCATGTGACCAAAACAAATTCAGTACTCCCAAGTTCTGGATCTCGTAGCAGTGAAACACATACACGGCAGCCAGGAACTCCTGAAAGCTCGCATGAACAAAACAGTAGGCCTTCCTCTGGTAAAACATAGATTCCTCCCTGAAGATCTCAGTGAAAATATCAGAATAGACCGAGGCCTCCGTGTCTTCAATGCCACTCCCTTTCAGGTCCTCTTCAGAGAACATCACGTTTCCCGCCATCAGCTGTTTGAAAGCCAGTTCAGCCAGTTTCAGAAGCATGGTTTGTTCAGATTTAAACAGTTTCTTCGTATCTTTCTGGTGAGTCTCATTATACTTTTTGCTCTTTCTGTCCATCTGAATGGTCAGGAAATGTGCGTACATTTGGGTTAAAGTACTGGGCACTTCATTGCATTCTCCCATGATCTCCTGAAGTACAACGCAGGTGATCCAGCAGAAGATGGGTATGTAGCACATAATGTAGAGGGTCTTTGACTGTTTAATGTGGGAGATGATTCTGCTAGCCTGATCCTCATCTCTGATCCTCTTCCTGAAGTACTCCTCCTTCTGTTCACCAGTGACAAACCCTTGAACTTCGGTTACCAGGTGGATGTAGTCTGATGGGATCTGATCTGCAGCTGCAGGCCTGGAGGTGATCCAGACGAGAACAGATTCAAACAGTGCTCCTGCAATTAGATTTGTTACCAGTACATCAACTGGTGCCTCCTCATCTACAGTTAACATGTTCTTCTGCGTGAAATCAAGCGTCTTTCTGAATTCATCCAGTCCATCAAAGATGAAAACACACTTACATGTACCATCAAAAAGTCCAGTTTCTTTTAAGTTTTTGAGTTTTGGGTAAAGGTAAAGAAGTAACTCGTGGAGGCTATATTTTTCATCTTTTAGACGATTCAGCTCTCGGAAGGGAATAATAAAAACAAAATTGATGTTTACGTTGGATTTGCCTTCAGCCCAGTCTAGAGCAAACTTCTGGACAGAGGCTGTTTTCCCAATCCCAGCTATTCCTAGTGTGAGCACTTTTCTAACATGACGACTTCCACTGAAGACCTCACTGAACCTGACTGTGGTCTCTGCAGCAGCACGTCTTGAGGATCCGGCTTCAATCTGTATCACTTCATGGTCCATGTTCACACCTCCACTCCAGTCCTCCACCACACAGAGCTCTGTGTAAATCTCACTAATAGGCATGCGCTTCCCTTTTGCTGCCGTACCCTCATACAACATTGAATATCGATCTTTGATGACTGACTTGAGCTTCTCACTTTCTGCTTGTCTGTGTACATCTGTAGAATAAAGAGAAAGAAAATCTTAAAAATGAGAGAAAGTATAGATTAAAAGGAGCAAACAGTGAGAGAAGAAAGCTAAACTAAGGTGGAGAATAGGGTGAAGATAGAGGAGGTAGTTCAGGCAACCAAATAAATCGGGGGACAATGAAAAGGAAACAAATGAGACAGCACGGAAGCGGGGAAAATGAGTCGGCATGAGTTATGGAGAAAGAGCGAGATGAAAAGAGGAGAAAAGAAGAGGGAGAGGACAAACAGGGCAAGCAAAGATAGAGAGAGGGAGGAAAGGAAGAGCAGGGAAGTCTGGTTGAACAGAGAATAAAGGAAGTTGAAAAGTGAGGGTGACAAAAATGTACAGGGAGGAAATGAAGAAACCAAGAAGAGAATGACATAAGCTAAGCAGAATAGTTGAAAAGGGCAGTGGGGAGGACAAGAAAAGACTATCAGAACTTATAATTCGTGCTGTAGGATGAAGAACAAACCAGACCAACGGGAGACAGGTGAAATTAATAAAGGTGGCTGGGGGGAAAAAAAAAAAAAATGTAGGAAGAGCTATCTCCCCCAGGTGGATACCTGGGGTACTGCAGCCCGGGTTGTTTGGCCCTAAACCTGATGTTTTCCCATGAAATATGTGGATGATGGTGCATAGCTAAATCTTCTCAGTGTTAGACTAAATAGACCTGAGACACAGGATGTCAGTGTATACAAATATGCACTGAGCACAGTGTACAAACATGACCATGGTAGCACTTTTACCTTCATTGCGAGCAGCCGTGTCATCAGGCTGACCTGTGGGGATGGAAGGGGAATTAACAACTGCTTTACTAAAAACACCATTACTGTAATACCACAAGCAACTCAAAAGATCCACTGACAGATTGAACAAACAACTAGTTTGGTTTGTGTTCTTGCTATCACATTCACCACAGAACTAACATGAGCATTCAGAACTACTTCCTTTAACCCTCTGGCCCTCCTTGTTTTTACTACACACTCAGCGTCCTCGTGGACACTTTTGATCCAATTGAAACCCATGTAAACTACATTTTTTAATTCCTTGTTATTTACACTTTTAAATCAAAAAATTTAGGTTAAAATGCTTTCATTCTAAACTTAACACTTGAGAAATGTAGTTTTTAGTGTTTTCTTCCAGATGATGTCATTTATCTATTTTTGGCCAAGCAAGCAATTTTATATATTTTATATAATGGCCACATATTTATATACTTTTTTGCTATTTTTACTACATAAAGTTTTTAACTAACATCAGTTAATGTCATAAGTATCAAATATCTATTCCTTTGGGGTTTTTTTTAAATCCTTCAAATACCAGTTTGTTTGCACCTCAAAAATGGCCGTTCTCAATACTACTGGAGCCAAAAATGGAACAAATCTGTAATATGTAACTGATTAACAACAATACTGAATTTTATTTTCATGCACAAACACAAAACCATTATCTGACATCCTAACGGTCACACCTCTGTCAGAATTGTGTCATTAATTTGTTCCACTGCAGTGCAGTAAGCCATCATACTGCCCTATTGGAAACTAAGATTATTATATAAAATTGCTCGCTTGGCCAAAAATAGACAAATGACATAATCTGGTAGAAAACACTAAAAACTACATTTCTCAAGTGTTAAGTTTAGAATGAAAGCATTTTAACCTACATTTTATGATTTAAAAGTGTAAATAACAAGGAATTTAAAAATGTAGTTTTCATGGGTTTCAATTGGCCAAAAGTGTCCACGAGGACGCTGAGTGTTACAATTGGATATATGGAGCATATTATTGACATATTTAATGAGTTGAAGTTAAAAATGTAAAGATCTGAAAAAACTCCAGACCCTTGGGAAGTTTCATTCCATACGCATTAACACAGCTAAAATTATCAAAAAAAGAGAGTTAAGTGGACAAAAATGTCCCACGGGAGGGCCAGAGGGTTAAAATGTAAGAGCAAGACAACGGAAACGGTTAATATGCCTGTGGCGCTCGACACTCGAACCACAGTTGCTCTATATAAGAGCACTCTGTATTCCGTCCAATAGAGCTCAACATTAATGTCACTGGTGTCATTAATGGGGTGTCGGGAAACATGGACGAGGTTTACGGAGCTTACAGAGAGCAGAGAGCGTGTAACTGACCTGAGAAGTTCACTCTTGCTATCCACTGCCGGAGCTCTGGGCAGGACTTGTTCACGTCATCCCTTTTCAACAAGTCCAAAAACGTCAGGCAGGAAGAGGAACCCTTCTGGAGGATTTTGTCCAGTAGCTGTATGATCTTTTCAGTGGGATCCTGGATGGACCTCAGTGTTTTATATTCGCCCATACTGATGAGGCTCTCTGACTGAACATGCTGTAAAATTAACGAAGTCCCACATAGCCAATCGATAAGCCGGGGCTTATGCTTCTTAATGATCTCCATCCTAAAATGGAATAAAAGGGCAAAGTGTTTTTCCACAATAAATATACCAAGCAACAATTTAAAATTACAGGGAAAGTAGTCCAAGTGGGCTACTGGCACGCTGTCCTGGACTTTAGGAATAGTTTTATTTTTTGATCGACTTCCAGCCCTCGCCCACACCTTTGGAGCAGCAGTGGTCCAGCCTTAGTCTCCTACCTTCATCACAGCGGTTCGGGTTCCTTTCTGGGTGCGCCCCCCTAAATATGTTCTCTCTTAACTGTGCCGGTGGGTTCTCCAGGAGGAATCGTTCTAAGTGTTCTCCAGGTCGACGAACATTCTGAGGGTGGTTCGTCAGTGTTGCGACTTTGTCGCCATTTCTAACGACTTTCTAGAACCCCTTAACGACTTTTTTTTTTTTTCCAAAAAAGCACCTAGCGACATTTTTTGACGAATCTTAGCTGCTTTCTGTTCAACTTTGTGGACAGAATTATCATACTGCGCATGTGCCTGCAGTATGCATTATGACTGGCACATCGAATGACAAATCATAAACTGTACTCGGTTGATCTCACCCACTCACAAAACACGTTGTATTACAACCAAAAGAATGTATTATATTTTTAAGTAAAGTGAAAAAGAAATCCCTCTCATGTATAGAACACCTTTCTTTTAGAAGCCACATACGAACACGAACATCGTCTCTGTCACCTTCCAAAGATCATCTTTCCTTCCGTTAATTTTTTCTTCCGAGTCTGAGAACGCCAACGCGACGTGATGGCGTCATTTATATGCAAATTAGCGTGTGCTGTCATCTAGCGACATCTAGCGACTTTCTGGGTAAACTTCAGCTACTTTCTGTAAGAGAAGTTGGCAACACTGGGGGCTGTATTATATTTTTTTTTTCACATTCGTTTCACACTGGGAATCTGCGTGTGGCAAAACTTCACCGAAGACCAGTATTCGTAGACCAACATGACAAACATAAACCTTTCATGACAACTGACAATAAGCTAAACATTAATAGAGACGTAATCCATTAAGCATCAGTTGTCAACATTTGCTGGAATGAAAAATGTTTAAAAAATGTTTATGTAGATCTGTATCCATTAGCCACAACATTAAAACCACTTTAAGCCACTGAAATACCTGACCCCGCAAAGCATGGACTTCTGAAGGTGTTCTGTGGTATCTGAACCAAGTATTCAGCAGGAGATCTTTTAAGTCCCACTGATGCTCAACCTAATTGAGATCTGGGGAATTTGGAGGCTGAGCTCCAACACCTTGACCTCTTTGTGATGTTCCTGAACAGTCATTATCTCCATGAAAGGATGAACTTGGTCTGAAATAATATTTAAGTAGCGGGTACACGTTGAAGGAACATCATCATGAATACCAGGACCCAACATCATCAGCCAGAACATTACTCCACTTCCACCGACACACTTTCTTCCCATAGTGCATCCTGGTGCCATCTCTTCCCTAGCCACTTTCACACCTGGCTGTCCACATGATGTAAAACAAAATATCCATCTGACCAGACCATCTTCTTCTATTGCTTCATCGTCCAATTCTAAGGCTCACATATCCACTGTAGGAGCCTTCGGTGATGGACAGGGTCAGCATGCGCACGCTGACTGGTCTGCAGCTTTGCAGCCCCATATGCTGCAGGAGGAACTGTACTGTGTGTTCTAACCCATTTCTATCAGAGTCAGCATTAACTCATTCAACAGCTCCTGCAGGATTGTCCCACACAGGCTAGGCCCTGCTCCTCATGTGCATCTGTGACCCTTCTGTGCCCAAGACCCGGTCACCAGTTCACTGGTTGTCCTTGCCTTTGCTAGGTACTAACAAACCATGAAACCCTCCCAACCCACCCCCCAAGAACTTTGGGTTGGAGGTACTCTGACGCAGTCATTTACCTATCACAGTTTGGTTCTTGTCAAAGTGTCTCAGATCCACCCACTTTTCCTGCTTCCAGCATAGAACTGACTGCTCACACACTGCTTACTATATCCCAGCCCTTGACAGAAGAAACAGTAACAAGATCATCAGTGTTACTCATTTAACATTATGTTGCAGTTGCCCGATGTATTTCAGTTGTCATGGAAGGTTTTTACATAGGTGTCATAAAGCTTCATGAATAATGACCTTCAGTTAAATGTTATCCTGCACTTTATGTAGTTCTGCGTATAATGCACTACTGTGATGTGTTTAAACATGGGCCTAAAGTATGGGCCAAAGCATTTGAGTTATACTAACAAAAAAGACCACGAAATGATCTTGAACTACATGCTGATTCCACTGAATGCTCAACAGGTCCTGTGATATTTACATGAATGGTAAATATAGTCTTCAACTGTCACAAAAATCAGCATTTTATTAGTCAAATTATTTACTGTAACAAAAAAGCACTGACAATGATTTTAAAACAGACGAAAATGTTGCAGTGTTCATGAATACAATTTGGAAATCTGGGACACAGAAAGAGTCAAGAATACTGTAAACACAACAGAGGACAATGTAAGGGATAACTAGAATTGATCTGATTGGTCTAATCATCAGAGATAGTGCAAATCAGTCACTTTGTGGTTTTGTATTCTGATGGATATGGAATGTGACAACATGTTATTTAAATTATTTCATCTAACCACAGAACACATATTTATCACCACAGTAAATGGTTCCATTTTTTTATTTTTTAAATGATAAATTATGATTTTCAATTTGACAAACTCATTCTTCTTCTCTCTTAATGCATTTGTGTATCTTTAAAGACCCTGTGTGCCGGAAGCTCCTCCTGCACTCTGAGCAGTAATACGGTTTCTCTCCTGTGTGAACACGCTGGTGTCGGCGAACATCAGTGGGTCGATTGAAGCTCTTTCCACAGTCTGAGCAGTAATATGGTTTCTCTCCTGTGTGAATGCGTCGGTGTCGCCGAAGATCAGTCTGTCGATTAAAACTCCTCCCACACACTGAGCAGTGATGTGGTTTTTCTCCCGTGTGAACTCGCTCATGTTGTTTGAGATCACCTTGTTGAGTAAAACCTTTTCCGCATTCTGAGCAGTGATATGGCTTCTCTCCAGTATGAATACGCTGGTGTTGTTTGAGATGACTCTGCTGGGTAAAACTTTTGCCACATTCTGAACAGTAATACGGTTTCTCTCCTGTGTGAACGAGCCAGTGTCTTTTCAGATTCATGTTATTAGAAAAACTCTTCCCACACTCTGAGCATTGATACGGTTTCTCTCCTGTGTGAACGAGTTGGTGTTTTTTGAGATGGCCGCGTAGAGTAAAGCTCCTTCCGCACTCAAAGCAGTAATAAGGTTTCTCACCTGTATGAACACGCCAGTGTTCTTTGAGATGAATCTTTTGTGCAAAACTCTTCCCACATTCTAAGCAATGGTGAGTTCTCTCCTTGTCTGTGTTTTGCTTCATTCTTTTGCATTCCTCAGTTTCCTGGATAATTGACCTCCTTCTAGATGCCATATTCTTTAGTCTAGATGCCAGACTCTTTAGTCTTCGATTTAATCTATTCTCTATGATCGAATCTAATGTGTTTGTGGAAGAAAAATTACTGCGTGTAAGAACTTGGACAAAAGGAACTGGAGAAGGCTTGCTTCAGGATACCAGGTATTTCTAAAATGGAAAAGAAGAAGATAATTATTAATCAAACCTTCTTATTGAGCAAATGCCAACTGTGTACTTGGTCTCCCCAAACACCACTGACCCCTCATCAAAAGGACCAGATCTGTGATCACTGCAGTAATGACAAGGTCTGATCAGGGCTCTTTTAAATACACACAGGGGGAAATATTTGCACAACAGTCTGTCCATGGAGACAAGAAAGACACTGAAAAAAATAAGAATACAAGTTAGAGTAAATCAAATACTGTGTTGATTGTATTCAGGTTTTCGCCTGAGTGGAGGGCCTGGATGAACTAGACAGTCCATGACCTGTTAATCGCAATTATCTTAGCAACACTTCCACACCCTGACTTTTTCCTTCTCTATTCCAAGAAACAACTGCAGATACTTTCCTTTCCTTACACTCCTCTTCCCAAATTAATCATCTGTGTATTCTTCCATTTGAGCCAGTGAGATGTTCCCCACCTGTTCCTTGGACGACATATGTCCTGTGCTGCAACCAGAGAGAAATAAGAACAGCTGAAACAAGGCAGAGAAAATCACATCTAGACTCAGACCATTTCTGCTGACCAAGATCTCACAGGAGTAACTGCAGTCATCTTTTCACAGTGGGGAACTGAAAACTGCTTCTGTTTTCTCCTCAGCCTTCTCCTTTTACCCACCTCTCCTACCTCTGATGATTTGTCCATGTTTCTGACAGTCTTTTTTCCTTGTCTGCTCATTACATCAATCCTCATCCCAGTCCCTGAAGATAATATCGGACACCTACCAACATGCAGCATTTAAACCACCTGCCCACTGAACCTCATCCTAGCTCCAGAAAGACAAATTTATTTAGTACTTCATACTTATTTTAGCTGTGAAGTAAAAAAAACAATGGCTAGACTGGGCCACTGAGTAGTGCTGGTTGTTTACAAACCTTGTACTGTTTTAGATGGCAGATTACGTATTCTCCACAATGCACATCACAGCCATGTATTGCAGTATCGAATTTAATGCATTGTTAGACCTTTATTCTTACACATATCCAAAATAAGACAAATGCTAACCCTAACTAATGTTGGGAACTTAATAGACACTTTGAAAACAACTAGATTAGACTCCTGTAACATGTAACTGACTGGCAGCCCTGCTGTCTCTGGGCTGAAGCGTTAGACCACTGAATTATTCATTATTCATACCCCTGGCCAGAGCAGCAATATACATAAATGTACCCTGCATATGGATGTTATGGGGGCTTGCCTTTTGAAATCCAGTAGAAAGTTTGTCTTGCCAAGTCAAAAGTATGAAAATGTTTTTTATTGGGAGACTAATGTTGCCATGTAAACATTGTCAGTACATCTAAAACAAGAACTGCATGCTTCATTATAAAGAAAGCATAGTTGGTCCAGTTTGTTGGTGCTGCACAGTGAGAAAAAATAATGTGCTGTATTTTGGCACTATAAGATGTACAAAATATATGTAAGAAAAGATGTAAGAAACATTTTATGGCATTGTGTATATAGAAAAAACAATACTGAAATGTATTTTGACATTTTGCTCACCCATAAGAGTTTTTTTTAGTATTTTAAATTCACAATAAAGCCACCATATGGCTAGTGTACTAGGTGCTCTGCGTGTATGTTCTATGTATATAATGTCCTGTTTTCCATGTGGTGACAAATAAAAGGCATATTATCCAGCCTTCCTTCCACTCCTTTGGATTAGAAATCAAAGACTACCGTCTTCCAGAGTATTTTCTACTGCTAGGCCACCCTTTACTAAACTACTTTCACGCACTACCATCCCTCTCTTTAGTCACATAGGCTTAATGTCAGTTCAGGAATACATTCCGTGCACAGTGAAATGTAACAACGTTCCCCCAGGACCATGGACCATTATCTTTAGATCCCTCGTTCACTCAGACACCCCATCCAAACATTACCAGCCCTAAAGACGTCGTTCATCTACCAGCTTCAGTTTTCCTTCCATATTTACTCACAAAACAACAGTCCAGACACCCTAGGTCATCTCAGTGTACCTGTCAGTATTTTCACTGTTTATACCTGCACACACAGTCCAGCATGATACAGCATCTACAGCACACCACCATTCTGTGTGGAACCATAATAAACTGGATTTTAGAGTATTCATCCTGGATATAATATGCATATAAAACAGAATCCTGTACTCGTTTTCTGGACCTACCTCTCCCCAGTCCAGTGTGGAGAAAGGCTGGTCTCCATGTTCTGCTCTTCACACAGTGAACTTCTCCCGGAGCATTTGTTTGGAGCGCTTAAACTGTGTCCTACCTTCATTAGAGAAGCTCCTGTTTCTCCAGCAACACTGTAGAAGCTCGGAGGCGTGGACCACTGACCACAGTAGATCTTCTGCTTCTCCACTTCACTGGTCTTAAGAGAACCTGAGCTGCAGAAGTAGCGCCTCCACCTGGCCTGCAGGGGGGATGATCACTGACCCTGCTGGAGCTAAAGGGGGTATTTTTCCTCCCCACCCGTATTCCGACTCACAAGTTACGATGGGCTTGTAGTTTACACGAACCTCAGCTAATGCCTTTATTGCCACTGTACACAAGATACAGTGACATTGCAGGTGCCATTCACTGGCCTCTGCGTTGCCATGGCGACGCGAACGCCCAATTGGCGGGTAAGTGGTGTCCCCAGTGTTGGGTAAGCTACTTGTAAAGTGTAGTGAGTGAAGCTATCAGTTACTCAACAATAAATTAAGCTTCACTACACAAAAGCTACAACCCATTGAAATATTGCAAACTAAGTTACACAAATATGGTAAAAGTAGTTTACTACATCAGAAGCTACTTCGTGTTGTACCAACCTAATGCCAGATAAGTGCAAAATAACAATCAGATACACTGGTTAAAACATTTATTAAAGAACAGCCCACAATTTAACACAGTGTAGACATTGCATTATGTGACAGAGATGTTCACAAGTCATTTTTACCAAGTCCAAGTCAAGTCTCAAGTCTTTGAGTGGTAATGTCAAATCCAATCTCGAGTCTTTAGTCCCAAGTCCAAGTCTATGGGGTGCTGTTTGTAAAAGCGCAATTTTCACACAATTTTCACACATTTGGAGCTAAACCCTCCTCTTTGTGCTTAATGGAATCTGTCGACAACTTCGAGTGAACTAAAGACTCACTTATTTGTTCAGGCGTTCAAATAGTTATTTATGGGCAGTTATGATTTCTGTGTGGTCTTGGCCTTTTATGTTATGTATTATTCTCTGTTTCTATGTCTTTTATTACTTATTTTACTATGTTGTGAAGCACCTTGTGGCTTTTGCCTGTGAAAGGTGCTATATAGAGATTACTTACTTACTAAATGTGTTTTAAAAAAAAACAAAAAACACCTAAATGTAGCACTTTTACAAATGGCTACTCTAAATGTAGATTTTTTAGCTCTAAATGTTGAGCTCTAAATGTTTAGAGGATATGCTAATTAACCACGCCCCGTGATTACAACTGGCTGTTACTTAGAAGGGGGCTGGACTGCGCGCTGTGATATTCCCTCACCAACATGGAGTTTTTTCAGCTAATAATGCTGGATTAGGGCAAATGAGGGGTCGTTGGAAAGAGTGCGAGATATAAATAAATAATTCCATGAAATAAAATAAGTCACAACACCCAAGTCCGAGTCTAGTCTCAAGCAAGTCCCCATCTCTGGTATGTGAAGCATCGAGACATAAATAAAAGACCGCTCCTCTTGATTTGCTGTCTCTCCCTCCTCCATTCTCTTGTGCTGTGTGTGTGTTTGCGTCACTCTCAGTCGCTCTGCAAGTTCCACTGCCATCTGCATGCGTTTCGATAGACAGGCAGTATAAGTAGAACAGAAGGTTGCACATGAACATGTTTTATTTCTCTCTGATTGTTGCATTTCAAAATCATACCGCAGAGGAAACCTCTGCTTTTCTCAGACGTCTTGGAAATTGTAGCTTTTGTGGACGCTACGTCGCTACTTGAACAAAAAATAAACGTAACTACTGGCAAGTTATTTGATTCAGAAATCAGCAACGCTACATGCAAGGTCCTGGAAAATGTGGTTAAACTAATAGCTTCACCACATGTAGCGGCGCTACCGCCCATCACTGGTTGTCCCAAATGGAATACTGACATTTTGCACTTAGCGGAAGTGATGGGCTAACATTTGCTTGCGATTCTCCAGCCCGCCAAAATATCTGTTGGTTATACCGCTGTGTACATCAGTAAAATATTTTTATTACTGTTACTTACATTTATACAAACCAGTTGCCTCCACCTGGGCTTGCATATCACTGTTGGCCGCCATTATTCAACTCTGAAAACTTCTCAAAAGTCCCTCTCCTTCTGCTACGTAGTCAAAATGGCATCCGTTTAGTCCGGGTAGTGTCCATCGTGCACAAAATTTTTTGGCCGTTATCAGTTCACCATCCGAGTACTTTCAGTGCACTTAGTTTTAGCTTGGTTGTCAGTGTGAATGCACTATGCACTAAAATGGACTATGTATTTATTTATGTCACACGCAAACTACCATTTCCCTCCTCTCTCTCTCTCTCTCTCTCACACTAGACACGCACTCACAGTCCCAGCACTGTCCCTTCACCTCATACATCATAATTTTTCCTGTGCTTTCTTAATGCACTTGTGAATCTTGAAAGACTCTGAATGAATGAAGTTCATCCTGCACTCTGAGCAGTAATATGGATTCTCTCCTGGGTGAACACACTGGTGTTGGAGGAGTTGGCACTGTTGATTAAAACTTTTCCCTCAGTCTAAACTGGAATTAGGATTCTCTCCTGTGTGAATGCGCTGGTGTAGGCGGAGACTGCACTGTCGTTTAAAGCTCTTCCCACAGTCTGAGCAATAATACGGAGTCTCTCCTGTGTGAACGCGCTGGTGTTGGAGGAGAGGAGGCTTCCGGATAAAACCCTTTCCACACTGGGGACAGTAATGCTTTTTTTCTCCTGTGTGAATCATCTGGTGATATTTGAGAGTATCCTGTCGCCTAAAACTCTTACCGCATTCTGAGCAGCGATACGGTTTCTCTCCTGTGTGAATGCGCTGGTGGCTTCTGAGATGAGTCTGCAGAGAAAAACCCTTCCCACAGTCTGAGCAATAAAACGGTTTCTCTCCTGTGTGAATGCGTTGGTGTTGGCGGAGATAGGCCCGCCGTTGAAAACCCTTCCCACAGTCTGAGCAGTGATATAGATTCTCTCCTGTGTGAATGCGCTGGTGTAGGCGGAGACTGCAATGTCGTTTAAAACTCTTCCCACAGTCTGAGCAGTAATACGGATTCTCTCCTGTGTGAATGTGTTGGTGTCTGCGAAGCTCAGACTTCCGAATGAAACTCTGTCCACACTGTGTACAGTGATGCTTTTTTTCTCCTGTGTGAATCAGCTGGTGTTCTTTCAGAGTATCATGTCGCCTAAAACTCTTACCACATTCTGAGCAGCGATACGGTTTCTCTCCTGTGTGAATGAGCTGGTGTTTTTTTAGGTTAGACTGCAGAGAAAAATACTTTCCACAGTCTGAGCAATAATACGGTTTCTCTCCTGTGTGAATGCGTTGGTGTCTGCAAAGATCAGGCTGCTGGATGAAACTCATCCCGCA
>JBBPCX010109143.1:0-20516 GCA_037974365.1 Hydrocynus forskahlii
CACACAACATGTGAACATGTGACCATATATATTTATATATATTTATCACCTGGGGTTATATCACCTGACCATCACCTGGGGTTATATTTTTATTCCAGATCTTTCTGAATCTGCTGAATCTTCATGACTGAAAGATTTCAGAGGATGTTTTTAAGTTAATTCGGCATCAAATGCAGCTACAAAATCAAATCTGATTGGTGCAGCTTCGGTGCAAGAACTGTGCAAAAGTCTTGAGCCATCCCTTATTTATTTATATTTTGCTTTGAATCACACACACACACACACACACACACACACACACACGCATGCACACCCACATGCACACATGCACACACACATGCACACATGCACACACACACCTCGCAGGCCAAGCCGCAGGCTCACCCGTGCTACTATAAGTGCAGGGGGTGTTTGGAGGCCAGGTTTCTGGTTTGATAAATCGTAAATCAAGCCGAGGAAGTCAAGCTCAATAATTCCTGCAGTTTTTCACCAACGCTCTTCTCCACCTCTCCATGGGTGTGTGCATCCACCACCAAAGCACACCAGAACACAGCAGAACACTGAAGAACACAAAAGAATGCTACAGAACACAGAAGAACTGTGGATCTGACTGTGTGTTGAAGCTCCTGCTCAAAAACCATCATTAAAACAGCAACAACCATAGCTATACAAGCAAATATACATCAATAATAATACTAGTAATAATAATCCATTCATTTATGTTTCTAGCTACGCTGTTTTGTTTTTATTCTTTGTCTTTATAGAATACATAAAATACGTTGCACAATATGCACATACATGTATACATATATTTGCAGCCTCACTTTATTTAGCCCACAAAGCAAAAAAGAACATCAACAACATTCTTCACTTTAAATCTAGAGTGATTTTTAAAATAAATCTATCAAAACATGCAAAAATGATTTAGAATTTATGTTGGTTGGTATGAAACATCTCACAAGTGGGTGAGGAAAATCCACAGAGGGAGGGGGTCCAGAGAGCGTCCAAGCGGTGCCAAGAGAAAGAGTAGCAAACAGCCAGCGTGCAGGAGAACAAACACTGTTTTTAGACTGTTTTACACTGTTTTTATTTGTTGAAATCAGATTTTACTGATATAAGTTCTAAGGGTTAATATTACTAAATATACTAAAAAATCGTAAAAGAATAAATACATATAAAAACAGTAAATAGTGATTTTATGTTCAGTATATTAATGTGTTCCTTGTGGCAGTCCAGTATTGCTTGATCTTACTGACCTTCTGACCTCCAACCTGATACATTCCTTTGCTGTCCACATTAAATAAACGTCAGGAGGGTCTGAGCTGGTCTGGGATCCTCTTATAGCTGATGGCGATGTGTTTACATTCGTGTCTCTCACCTCAGGGGCGAGTTTGTTGGTTTTTGAGCACAGGCCACAAAATTTTATACTTTCTAATATTAGCAACAGTTTATTTAACATTTATACCTTTGTGAGGTACTGCTGAACACAAGAATGTATTAAATCTGCACAGAATGTATTGAACTGCACTGAACATTAAATGTCTTGGCAGCAATGCAAGAAAAAGCCCTTTTTCTCAGTGTGTGATAAGTAAAGTGTCTTTCTGAAAGCAAAGTTAACATTAAAATAAATGCAATAACAAGAAACCAGTAAAAGGTATCAGGATTTGTTTTGTTTTAGTGAGCTGGTGAGGAAAACACAGTTTCCGTTCCAGATTTCTCCTCAGTTCCTCCCTTCAGTTTTTGGGTTTGTGAAATTCCATCAGCAGCTCCTGATTTAATTTAATAAAGGACTGATTGAGTTAAACCAGTTTTCTGATGGAAACTATAAGTAATACTGGACTTCCACAAGGAACACACTGATATACTGAACATAACATCACTGTTTACTGTATAATGTTATTAGTATTAATTATTTTTAGTTTTATTTAGGGTGTTTAGTAATATTAATATGAAAAAATACTTATTTAAACTTTTTCGCAGATGCCTTTTTTGCACTCTACTGTATATATGGTTAAATGAACATTACACAGTAAATAGTGATGTTCTGTTGAGTATATCATTGTGTTCCCTGTGGAAGTCCAGTCTTACTTGTAGTTTCCAACAGAAACCTAGTTTGAATTAATCAGTCCTTTATTAACCCAGGAGAAATCTGGAACTGAACCTGTGTTCCCCTCACCAGCTCACAAAATATGAACTACTTTTTTACAAGCAACAAATCTGGATATTGGTCATTTGCATTTATTCTAATGTTCACTTTCCTAGAAAGAGACTTTATCACACGCTGAGAAAAATGGCTTTAAACAATTTGTGCAAGTGTGAAGAATTTTGCACAGTGCTGTACATAAGATAAAAATGTTGGTATACAGTAACCCCGCACTTTCACGTGGATCAGCAGTCGCGGTTTCAGTCCATTGCGGATTTTCCTCTGATTGCCTTGGTAAAAACTTTTTCTCTGATTTTTGTACCAAGGCAATCAGACACCTGAATGGAATGAAGCTCCACTGCTCAGCGCCGCCCCAAACATAAACAAGCAACACGAGGACGAGGGGGCGTGGCGCATGAGGCCCGGATGTCAGCTGTACTCAGAGACGGGAAGTGTGAAAGTAGCCAATCCGAGAATGTTATTTATTTCTTCTTGCTGCTGATTGGCTGCTGTCCTGTGATGCTGCAGTCCAGAATTTCCCCCATGGAGCGTCTTAACTGTTCTCGTGTTTTTCATTTTGTTCTTCTTAAAGCCCTGTACTTTTATTACTGTATTTACCTGCTTATACCAAAGAAAATGACAGCGCACACCGAAGAAAACACCGGTGCATGAATGACAGTACAGTCTATACAGGGGTAATATCGGTATTTTACATTCTAGCACTGCAGGAGTTCAGTGTAAACTGTATAGTACAAATACGGGTTCACCTTTACATTTTCTTTAGGGTAATGAGTTTAAAATGAAATTAAAGTGTTTTGGGAGCATATTTCGGGGCATATTTAGGGTTTACACAATAGAAATGGGCATTTTTAGGCTTTTTTAAAGACCTTAACAACAATGCAGTTCTTCACTATATGTAGGTGCTCTTGCATATACAATAATCAAATGAAGGGAAGATATTGGGGGATTTTATAGCAATAAAAACTACTTTAGGCTGAATGTTCTTGTCTGATTGGGTCTTTCTTTTTGTCACTCTCTCTTTCACTCTGTCACTCTGTTCTTTCTCCCTCACGCTCTCTCCCTCTCTGTCTTTTACTCTGATATATACATATATATATCTTTCACTCTGTTCTCTCTCCCTGTCTATCTCTCTCTGCTGGGAGCTGAGTTGGGGTTTTGGCACGTCTCTCTGTTCGTGTTGAAATTGTATTCAGACCTCATCCCGTGTTGTTTCCCCGCAGTCACCAGTGTGAGGTTGTAAATCTGCCTCTCCAAATTGAGTTGCAGTAAGAAGGAATTCAGTGTGGAGGCTCCCTTGAGACCAGAGCTCCTCAGGATCACTGCGCTCGCCTGAATCCGGCTGGTTTGGATTAAGCCTAGTGTTGGACCGGACTGAAGTACCAACACAGTCACCATAGCAATTTCTTCTTTAGCCCAGGGATGCTCTTAATCTAGACCTCCATCAACACTGTCATAATCCATCACTCTTCCTCAGACCCATAGTAAACCCAAACCTGGAATAAGGAAAGTCTCCAGTGTCTTTCCATTGATGGGACTGCAGTTTAGTTCAGGACTAGCCTTAATCCACATCCAGGAAGGGTTTGCTTTTGCCAGATTAAGACCAGTCCTGGACCACACAGGATTTTAAATGGAGATTTTCATTTGAAAGAAAAATGATTCCATGACTGAGGTCCATGTATTTAAAGGGTCAATATCATGCAAAAACAATTTTTTCTTGTTTATATTTTGTTTTAACACTGCATAAACACTGTACAACAAAACTTCAGTCCATTCAGTCCATATGTCACACAGCCCTTTTCTTTTTCACACTATGTACATGTTCACAGCTACTGCTGACAATAAAATAACCTTGAACCATGAGATATATAAATAAATGTATAAATATAGAGTAAACCCCCCTTATAAGCAGTTCAGCAGTCACGGTTTCGATCTCTCGTGGATTTTTTCTGAGAACCAAACTAATAATTGTCTCCGGAAACCCCCGCACCTGCACGGAAATCCCATTTTTTTGCTTTTATGACATCCGGACCACGTCCGCCATGCCCCCTTGTCCTAGTGCCAGGTTGTTTCTGTTTGGCTGTGGCATTGAGCAGCGGAGGTTCATTTGACTGCCTATAAATTTTGGTACTGTCCAGAGAACACAAAGCAAGCACGTCTTGGTATGGTGAAATACCGCTGTACTCAGAGGCGGGAGGTTTGAAAGTAACCAATCTGAGAACGTTATTTTCTCCTTGCTGCTGATTGCCTGCTGCCCTGTGACACATCTCTGGCTGCTGCAGTCCAGAATTCCCCTCGTGGCGCGTCTCGCGTGTTCTCGTATTTCTCGTTTTGTTCTTTTTAAAGCTCTATATGTTTTATTATTGTAAATTAAATTAATTTATTACTGCATTTACCCTGCTTATACCAAAGAAAACGGCAGCGCATACAGTACTTTATTTTACATTCTAGCACTGTGTGAGACAGCAGTTCAGTGTACACTGTACAGTATGAGTACGTGCTTACCTGACCGTTTTTGTTAAGGGTAATGTATTAAATTAAAGTGTTTTGGGAGCATATTTGGAGGCATATGTAGGGTTTACACTATAAAAAATGATTTTTACTACATCACAGCTTTGCAGTTTTTCACTATACAGGGGTGGTCTTGGATCATAACCCCTGTGAGATATATATATATATATATATAAGGGTGCCTGACAATCTACTTTGAAAAATTTTACTTTAGCATTTTCAATGTGGTACCCACTCAAGTTGTTACCCTTGTTCTGTAAGTAAAAACTGCAAAGTTTCAGAATTTTAAGTCAACATTTACTGGTTGCTCAACACAAGTAAAGTTTCAACTACATTATAATTCTTCGATTTTCCTGTGCTATGGTAAGCAGTTTCTGTCACGTCGAGCCATGCATGGGGAGTGAGGCGAGGCACGAGTGCAGGTTCCGTAAGATGGTAGTTTATTAACAAAAGACACAGACTCTAAAACAGAACTTAAAGAGGCACGAGGACCAGAAACTAAAACAGAACTTAAAGAGGCACGAGGAACAGAAAGCACATCTAACATAGAAGACACATAAGGCAGGGGAATAGTGAAGGTCGAGGTAATGGCTGTGGTGAACGATTGACCAGCAACCTGAACTTAAAAACACAACAGACACTGAACTCAACCAACCCTGACACATAATCACTTAACATAAACGCCCGACAGCTGACTATGTGAGACAAGACACAAACACACTCTCACACCAAAATAAGAGTCCCAATAATCAGTGCTAAACGCACAGTAATAGCGGCCTCTACCGGCCGCTGGCCAAGACCTGACACTTACATCTGTTCTGTTATTTAATAAATTACAAGATTTGTTTAAGTATTCTGTGTAAGCCATGTTGTTTTTAAAGAAAACAAATGAAAACAAATGCTTGAGTTCAATCTTTTATTATAATAAAATTGCTTACAAGCAGTGTATATTGTGGTATGTAACTGTCGATTGTAATGTGCGGCCAAAATTTAAGCATTCTGAACTGCCTTTTTTTTTCAATCTTGCATGCAGCAATGCAGCAGCAAATTGTTTTAAGGAGATGTTTAATGCAAGGTTTGTTCCATACCAACAAAAGTCATTGCAAATTTAATGTTGATTTAGGTGATGCTGTCTGGCAGATGGATACAGTGCAACACTACAGCGGACAGCCATTCCTTAATTTAGCTATTCCTTATACTGCATTTAACTGGTGTGTCATGATTATTACTTAGCTATCAACAAACTAAGGCATACGTCAGTAGTCCCAGATGTAATAGATAAAGATTCAGGCAGGGCCAGCTGGGCCAACTTTTAGGGAACTGGAATTTTGGAGCAAAAAAGGAAGGATGGCATAAAGAAATGTGTTCCAGTTGGTTGGCTGGTTGGTTTGTTGGTTGTTTGGTTTGCTTGTTTATTTCGTTCATTGGTTTGTTGGTTAAGCTGCACTCCATACCTAGGGAGGTCGGTTGGTCATAGTGATCACAGTGATTCCTCAGGTATCAGAAATGAATGGACTTTTGCAAAATAGAAACCCTAGTGTAATCGATTATTCTTAGGCCAGTGGCTTACAGCTAGCTAAAAGTCAGTCAGTTCTAAGTTAACCCATGACCTACTTATCTATGTTGTTTTTATCTAAATATGTTCAATATATTATAATATTCTGCACACAAAGATTTCAGTGGAGCTTTTTAAAGTTTCACTTACATTTCACTGCATGTCGTACCATGTATGATGGTGTATGTGGGAAATAAAATCTGAATCTGAAATGAGCAAGCAGTGAAACTGATGCAGGATTTCAACTGTTCCATTACAACAGACGAAGAGCAGAAACAGTATCTGCTGCAGGTTGACTTGAGCCACAGGGCCAAATATCCAAAAGCCAGGAAGTCGCTGCTTGTTCGTGCTGGAGATGATGCATTATAGTTTGGAATTGAGTGTCCATAGACTTCATTAAGGCAGTCTTACTATCAAACTTGTTCAAAGTATTGCTGCTTCAGTTTGTTATTAACATTTGTCTCTGAAGTAATTATACTCAACTGGAACTAGTTAAACTGATGACAAAATTAAATAATCTATCCGTATGACGATAAAACTTCTGTTTGAAAAACCTAAATTATCTTCGTGGAACAGAGATAACACAGAAAAAGCTTTTTTCAACAACCCCTTCCAGTTTACAGCAAATGTCCTTGGAAAGCCTAAGAGTGGAAAATGTAAGAGTTCCAAAGAAAAAGAGGAAAGTGTGGCAGTTGCACATGGTGACGCCTTTAGAGACATTCCACTGGGGGCTTGCCCTTTCCAGCTGCCAAGGCTAAAGCCACACACTCTGTCCAACATGGCAGACTTTACCATTGATGAAGTAAGAGCTGTTGCGCAAGGTCTGCACCTGGACCATCAGGTACCTCATATAAGATCTACAAGAATTGTCCTCAGCTGCTGAAGAGGTTACGGACACTCTGAAAAAAGAAGCAGGAACCTAAGCTCTGAATGCTTGCTAAGGGCTGCTTTGTACCAAAAGGACAAAACTCGGTAGGGCTCGAAGAGTTTCAAGAGATCTCACTCCTGGACGTCGGAGGGAAAATGTTCTCACCCATTGTGGCCAAAAGGCTGACATCATATTTGCTCAGTAATGAGTACACCCACCCAAGTGTCCAAAAAAGGACTAGTCCCAGCGTACTCTGGATGCCAAAAGCACACATCAGTGATCAGCCAGATTTTTAAAAGAAGCAACGAGTACTAACAACACACTTTCAGTTGTATGGCTAGATTTAGCAAAAGCCTACCCGAATGTATCTCGTCAGCTGATCCCAAAAGCTGATCATGAGGCTGTCAACAAGCCAACATTTTTCCCATAGAAGTGGGTTGTTGAGGTTTTCCAAGATTTCAGCACGCTACTTTCTGCAAAAGATTCAAAGCACTTGAAGCAGGCCATCAGGGAAAAAGCCCTGATAGCTGAGACCAGCTCAAGATGGTTGTGGTTGAAGAGATCCCACAGTTGTAACCCCTCTTATCAGTAAAACCAGCACAGCAAGATTCTTACCGCACTCTGGCACCATCACATCTTAGTAGTTACAGCTTGTAGCAAAGTATCTCTGATGTTTTCCTCACCTTTAAAAAACAAAAATCACCCGCAGCCCCACATGTGCGGGAAACAGGTACTCCTCGCCAATGCTGAAGGGACATCTCTGGTCATCGCTAACAGGAGAATAACAACCACGTGTTCCTTCAGCACCACTGTTTTAGACAGCCAAGCAGTGAGGGGCGGGCGCCACTAAGTGTTGCACCTACACATCGTTTCCTGCACCTCTGTGTCGGTGGCACCAGAAGCGCCATGTGCCTGTAAAGTGGTTGAGATTGTGGGCACACACAGACCCCAACCCCTGACTGTACATCAGCACCCCCTCAAAGTCAACATGCAGCAGACCCAGATCACACAAGAAATTGCCCAAGGCCTGGATACAGCTACTCAGGAGCTGCTGATGCTGCGGCCACTGGCATCAGCTTCCCACACAACCCCACCAGGGATGCACAATGACTTCTCACCAAATTGAGTACCGATGATGATGTGACACTTTCTTGGGGATGGGTCACCATTTCTTGTGTCCATAGGGATTTCCACAAAGTCCCGGGTATGTTGGTGAAAGTTTGGGGGAAAGTGCAGCGAATGGCCTGTTGGTGAGTCCAGGTGCACTTTATTGACTGGTGGGATAAAAATCCCAACTCCCAGCTACCCTGAACATACTTCAAAATCCAACAAGGGCTACTCTACTACCACTGCAACTGTAGGAGTCAGCTGACGGATCTGTCGGTACTGCCCTGCTCCCGGGCTGACACGGCCCTTAACAAAACACTGATTTCACTGGCTGAGAATGTTAAAAAATTCTGCCAACAGTGTACTCAATGCCAGCGGACCTCCCTAGTGAAACTGGCCCCAACACCATTACATAATTCTGCTTGTAATAGAGGTACCCTTTCACAGGATCAGGATGGACCTCCACGGGGTACCCCCGTTTGATTTACTGTTCAGCTGACAACCCAGGGGTCACATGGGAATGTTGGGAGACTCATCTGGCCCCTTTTGAACAATCATCGACTTCATTCAAGAAATGGAAGCCTGACTGAACAAGGTCTGACTGGATACCCCCATCGTCAGAGAACAACTTCAGCAAGCTTAATGCGAGCAACGGAAAACATATAAGTGACCCGCACAACCAAGAGAATTCCAGCCAGGTGACCAAATGACTTCTCACCAAATTGACTACCAATGATGATGTAGAGGCTTTCTTGGGGACATTTGAAAAAATCATGATGTGGGAGGGCTGGCCAAATACAGTATGGACCAACATCTTAGCTCCTTCCTTCGCCGGGGAGGCTCAGTGGCCCTGCTCTCACAGAGGAAGATGGTGCCAGTTACGCCACCCTGTGAGAAAATATCTTAGCCCACTGTGGCTTCTCGTCACCTTGGGCAGGTGCCAAATTGAGAATGCTAAGAATGGTGCCAGATGTTAAAATATTCTGCCAACAGTGTACTCAGTGGCAGTGGACATCCCAAGTGAAAAAGGCCCCAACACCATTAATTCCCCTGTCCGTGCCAGAGTTGCCCTTTGAGGGGATCAGGATGGATTGCCACTGGGTTCAGCCCATTCAATTTACTGTTCATTGTCAGAGAAAAACTTCAGCAAGCTTAATGCGAGTAACAGGGAACATATAACCAACCCGGACATCCAACAGCTTGGTAAGTGCTCTAAAACATATCAAATTAACCTCTTGAAACACTGGGTAGAACCTCAGCCAGCACTCTCAGCTTCTTTTGCCCTTAGCCCAGGCCCTGCAGAAATGCTGAGACCACACATTTCCCAGGATTTCATACCGTCACAGGATTTCTGAGTTTGACAGTTGTCCCACACCTCATCGAACAGGGCAAGGTTCATTATCACTTTGGACTTCACCAAAGGCTACTGGTAAGTGCTGTTGTCACCAAAATGGCTTTTAGCAGCACCACCAGCCATTTGCATTATATGTTTCTTCTGTTCGGGCTGCACAGAGCTCCTGCCACGATAATGACTGCCACATGTCCCTTCAGCACCACTGTTTTGCACAGCCAAACAGCGCATGGTGAAGGGCTGATGCCACTAATGCTGCACATCCACACCTCGTTCCCTCAGTTACCCTCAGCGAAGGGCCGGAGGTGTGTAAAAGACATGGCTTTCAGGCATGTGTGATTATCTTCTCCACCGACTGTCCAACACAAATTCAGCTAAATTTTCATAGAAAACATTGCTGTATACATTTGAAATACTGTCAAGAGAACACAAAGAAAGCGCATCTTGGGGTGGTGAAATACCCCTGTATACAGAGGCGGGAGGTTTAGCCAATCTGAGAGCGTTATTCATTTCTCCTGCTGCTGATTGGCTGCTGGCCTGTGACGGATCTCTGGCAGTTGCAGTTCAGCATTCCTGCATCCCGCAAGTTTCCCGTGGAGCTATCTCGAGTTTAGCTTTCCTATTTTTTATAAGGGTAATGTTTTAAGCTGAGTTTAAAATGAAATTAATGTGTTTTGGGAGCATATTTTTGTGGACATATTTAGGGTTTAGACTTTAAAAATAAGCATTTATTGGCATTTTTATTTACCACATCACAAATTCGCTTGTGCTCTTGGAACATAACCCCCACCAATTTCAGGGGTTTATATACATATATTGTTAACCTGGTTTTCCTGCACAGAGAATATGTTTATAAATAAGTCTGTCTGGGCAGTCTGATCCTCCTTATCTTTAATCCAGCACAATAATATGTCAGTGTGGAATAAATGTGACTGTCAGTTCATGGTAATAAAAAGTAACTTAATGAGTAGGGTTAACAACTAAAGTGCTCATATAATGGAATATTTCTTCACTATTGTGACAAATAAAGTTTGATGTAAACACTGTTAAAGTTTAAGCCCATGCCAGTCCACAGCTTCGAGTACAGTTGTGATGCCACAACTTATTTACAGACACCTGCCCATTCGTCCTAAAACTAATTTAGCCCCGCCTCATTCACACTGAAGTTATAAGAAGTGTTTTAGCCCGGCCTGCTTCCTTCTTTTCATGTGGCCAATCAGAGCCAAGCTCAATCACATATTAAAGGCCCTGTAACAGAAACTTTGGGGCATAAAGAGAGAATGGTCATGTAAAATTAACAATGTTTTTTCTACATGAAATTAAACAGTGAAAATGTGGGGTAAGGACACTTTAACACACACTGTATGTGTTAATTTAGCGTTGTTAACGTAGCTGTGCTCAAATGAGCTTCAGCTTTACAACACGCCTCCTAAAATGACTTAAATGTCTTATCTCACATTTAGAAGAAACGTCTCCAGAGAAAAGCAAGTCTGAAGTTCCAGCGGAATCTGCCTGATCCTCTGTCCCCTTGGCAACACGTTTTTTTTTCTTTCCTTTTTTCACAGATAATGTTTTATGCAGCTCAAAATCTTTCCAACTCCCTGCCAAGACGAAAGAGGGGGAGGAAAAGGAGAGAGAGAAAGGAAGAGAGAGAGCAAAGAGAGAGAGTAGAGAGAAAGAGAACAGAGAGAGCATGAGAGTGAAAGTGAGATATAGCAGAAAGAGAGAGAACAGAGAGAGAGGTGAAAGAGAGTGAGGGAGAGAGAAAGAAAGGGTGGAGAGAGTGAAAGAGGGAGCAAGAGAAAGAAAAATAAAACAAAGGAGTGGGGAAACGGAAAGAGAGAGGAGAGAGAGAAGAGAGAGGAGAGTGAGGGAAAGAGAGAGAGAGCGGAGCAAGAGGCAGAGAAAGAGAGAGTAAAGAGAGGGAGAGAGCAAGAGAGAGATTAAGAGTGTAGAGAGAGGGAGAGCGATAGAGAGAGAGCAGAGAGACTGAGAGAGAGAGCAGAGATAGAGAGAGAGAGAGTAAAGAGAGAGAGAGAGAAAGAGAGAGAGAACTGTGACAGAGAGAGAGAGAGAGAGAGAACTGGGAGAGAGAATCTGATTGAGTAATTGTGTGAGTGTGAGTGTGTGCCAGTTGCTGTTTCATTGGCCAGAGCCCCTCAGCCTCCTGCTGCTGCTTCTTGAGCAAACAGTTGGTGGACGAGGGGCAGGAAGGAGGACGGCAGGAGGGAAAAGAGGCTCAGAGACGCTAAGAGACTGAACGTCCCACCATGTGTGTGCTGTGGCTGTGGCTGGTGCTGGCGCTGGTGCCTGCAGCGGGTGCGAGCGAGGTGGAGTACCCGAGCTGGCGGGAACTAGGCCGCAGCTACGGGAAGAGCCCGCAGTGTGTGGACATTCCTGAGGACCTGCGGCTCTGCTACACCGTGGGCTACCAGCGCATGCTGCTGCCCAACCTGCTGGAGCACGAGAGCATGGCTGAGGTGAAGCAGCAGGCCAGCAGCTGGGTGCCCCTGGTGCATAAGGGCTGCCACAAGAACACACAGGTGTTGCTGTGCTCGCTGTTCGCGCCTGTCTGCCTGGACCGCCCCGTCTTCCCCTGTCGCTGGCTCTGCGAGGCTGTGCGCGACAGCTGCACCCCCGTCATGGAGGCCTTCGGCTTCCCCTGGCCGGAGATGCTCAACTGTAGCAAGTTCCCGGAGGACGATGTCTGTATCGCCACCAACGCTACTGACATGCCCCGCTCATCAGGTGAGTCACACAGGTCAAAGGTCATGGGGAGCACCTCCAGTTTGGCAGGGCCAACTGTCTGTCTTACTGCAAAAACAGTTTGTACCAGTATGTCTAATCAAGGAGATCTATCTATCTATCTATCTATCTATCTATCTATCTATCTATCTATCTGTCTATCTATCTATCTATCTATCCATCTGTCCATCTATCCATCTGTCTGTATCTACCCTTAGATCTAACTATCAATTTTCAGTCAGTTTTATGTTCTATCCCACAGTCTCATGATACTATGCACCATCAAATTATATTATAATATCCATTCTTTCTGTGGGTCATATTTAATGTTGTCTGTCAAGCAGTTTCATCGTGATGTGCGGTCAGATTTTCAAGGTGATCTTCCCTGTTAAAAAGCTTTATCTGATACCGTGTATGATCAAACAACCTCAGTAAATCCAGTCAGGGAGCTTTATGTTACGTCATGCATATGGTCTTGTCAGGAAGATTTATGTGCTTTTTTGCTACATGCAATCAAATGGCCTTTCTGAACACAGTCGGTTTAACTTTTTCATTTAAATCATGGCAGTCGATTCTTGTCAGATGAATCGACTGCAGAGTGTCGTCAACCTTAGTTTTAAAATTATTGGGCAAACTCTCTGTGGCAGCTTTATTCTGAACAAGTCAATAAAAAGGTACATAAGATCAGGAATGTGATATAAATACAGATTCACTGCATGTAAAACAAATAGCATGAGTTTTTTTTTTTTTTCAGACTGACGAATAAAAATGTACAAAAGAAAGTTTTAATGAAATTAATGGATATACCGTGCATAAAATCTCTATTTACTTTATAATGATATTTGTTTTTTTTTTAAGATAAGATAAGATAAGATAAACCTCTATTAGTCCCACAAGTGAGAAATTTGCATTGTTACGGCAGAAAGTGGACAATACAAAGAGCAGCAAAAACAATAGAATAAAAACTATAATACAACAGTAGAATATAAAAGTACACTATGCAAATAATCTAAAATAATCTAAAAAAATATATATACATATATATTTGACAAAAGCAGTAATAATGCACAAGAAACTGTAATTAATGCACCATGACAAATTGCACATTTCACCTAGTAATATTTCACCCCGATAACATATGCTGTTATGCTTTCCAGTCAGGGAGTTCTAAAATCTGCACAATTCTCCTCCATCTTCTATTAAATATCTGCACATCATTTAAGCTTCTTTTATTGATTTTCAATACATTCTTTTATTTTACTTCTTTTTTTTTTACTTGCTACTATTTTTTATGCTTAATATTTTTATTCTGTTCCTGTAAAGCACAATAAATGCAATCAGACCAGTCGGCCTCCAACACAACTTAAACGACATACACAGTAACTGCCACTGTAAACACCTGTAATTTATTACATTCTCTGTTTTCTCTGTCCTGCTGATGTTATTATTTGCATTTGCACACTTAACGACTCTGCTGCCAGAATACAGTCACAATACTGTATTCATTGAATCTGACTGCACTAAATGTTGTGTTTTTTGTTGTGTTTTTTGCACTTATTTGACTTGATGTGACACCAATTTCTTTAGTATAAATGCAGACAGGGAGCTCTTATTTTTCCTCATACAGTTGGGTCATGTTAAGGTTCCAGGTTACTGTACTGTCCGCAGCAGTGAATACGTACATAGTGCGATGAGACATTTCTCCACAGTGCAACAAAGAGCAAGTTCTGGCAGAAACAATATAATAAAAAGACTATACATTAACGTAACAGTGTCATGTGAACGGGATGTAAACTTTCCAGAACGACTAGAGGCACTTTTCCACAGGTATACAGGAACCATGATGTACTTAAACTGTACTGTGATGGTATACATTTGTTGATTGTATCACGTTTTGATGTTCCAGGGTATTCTCTCCCACAGTTTATGACTGGTTGTCCCAAAACTGCGTCCATGGAGTCGAAGCAGCGGAACCTTTTTTTCTGTCGGAGCTGCTCTTGATATTGTGGTCTTTTATTATTTATAATCTTGTTTGAATGTTTTAAATTTTTCTCTACATTCTTTAGTGTGATGAAAACCTAACCCAGATAACTTGTTAGCAATGTCCTGGTTTACCTTCGAGTTTCTCAAAGTGTTAAAGATAAGGTTAAAGATTTGTTAGTGTCATAGAAAACTCTAACAGACAGTAGAGGATGTCCTTCATTGAATTCCCAGTCGTTACTTTGTGTCTCCATTGTTGCTTTTTGCGAGAACAATAAAAAACAGTGGTCTCTTTTCATGCTGTGATGACATTTCAACGAATCAGAAAGCAGTGATGCAGTCGGCACGGCTGCGGATCGTTTTCGGCCCTGCTGTTGAGTGGCTTGTAATGTATTTGTTATGGAAAAACATTTGTTCACGCTGCGGTGCTGTTCCTTGTGCCAGTGGAGAAATTAAAAGGGGACATTTGGCTGATGCTCTTATCCAGGACAACTTACAATCATTAGTTACAGGGACAGTCCCCCCTGGAGACACTAAGGGTTAAGTGTCTTAGGGACACAATGGTAAAAAGTGGGGGTTTGAACCTGCGTCATCAGGTTCACAGACAAGCGTTTTACCCACAAGGCTACTAACACCCTGTAGAAGTGCTTTATTATTGCACCATAAGTATTAGTGCTCTCCATCCAGTAGCTTTATCTTATTTATCTTGCTCTATGCAGTCAAGTAGCCCAGTCCTGGTCCTCCAACTGTACCACCCAGCAGATCAGAGCTCCGACCCTAATCCAACCAGGGCCTTCCGAGGCCCCTGAATATTATCTCCAGGTGTGCTGGATCTGAACTCTGCAGGGTGAGTTCCAGGACAGTCCCATGCAAAAGAGGTCAAATTGCTGAAGAACATTCCTTTTACTAAAAATCAATCACAGTCAGAAACAGAAAACGTTTTTGATCCCAGAGAAAATTGCTTATGATATGACTGCAAAGACACTCAGAGGGCACAGAGACAAGAACAGTATAAAATATAAAGTCTAAGTAAATCCAAAAAACCCCCGAAAAACCTCAATATGAAATACAGTATGCTATAAACACAAATGCGGGGTATAAATATTATAGATACAGTTAAGTGAATTACTAGTGACTAAAAACAGTAGTAACGAGTCTTTTCTTGCTGTAATAGAGATCAGTAGTAGAACGGTAATATTAATTTAAGTGTTGATATTTCACATGGTTAGACTATTGCACATAATAAGAAATTGCACAAAATGAAATGCTTTTGCACCTAATAAAAAAACTGAACATGATATTACATGCGAAACTGCACATGATCGATGATATGCAAATAAACTTTCTTTGCCAAAATTGAACATAGTGTGGAAAGATAAAGCACATTTTATATTTATATGTGCACTTCCATCGCACTTTTAATCTTCTTGTATTGATTTTCTATGTATTTTATTATTGATGTATTCTTTTTTTGTTTCCTACTGTTTTTATGCTTAATATTGTTATTCTGCTCCGTTAAAGCACATTGAATGACCTTCATAATAATGGGCTACTTAAATAAACTTGACTTGACTGATTGCATTTTTTCCATAACACTGCATAATCAAGTGAAGTCAGGTTTATTTCTGTAGCCCATTATTATACACTGAGGTCATTCAAGGTGCTGTTCAGAATAAAATATTAATAATATGCAGCCCAGGGATTTGATCTTCCTGTACACATTCAGGCACATTTATCTGACTGTGTGTAATGAGGCACTTTATCTCGGCACACGCAGCCAGGTTATCTTACTGTGACTGATGTAGGACATTTATCTCACTGTAGTCTTGTGTGTGTATGTGCAGCGCTCAAGTCAAGTCAAGTGTGTGATATCTTCTCATGTTACTGCGTGTAGTTTAATCCTACAGTGTGTAGAGAAGCCACGATATTCAGTCGGCTCATGTAGTCTTATCTAAATATCCGTGCACTTATTTTAGCATGAGCTTTGAACAGTTTGCTTTTGCTGTGTTTTATTTATCAGGCTGTATTCCTTTTTCAGCTGGGTTTGAGGTGAAATGGTTTCTTTACAGTGGAGGTGAATGCAACCGGACATCTCCAACACAAATCCAGCCGTTTTATTCACTATGGACCCCCAGTGAGGCTCCACGTGTCTCTGAGTGTTTATATGGATGTTAATGATGGTTAAATAGTAAAATTGTAGAAAATTATACAAAATTGTACATAACATCACTTGCATATGTAGCAGATGAACACATGCTGCTCCTTCCATTACATGCACTTTATTTCTCATTTACCTGCCCCACTCTTTTACTTTAGTGTAGTGTTTTATTGCTACCGTGAAAAGTGCACTATTATATTATATTGTACTATTATATTCTATATTATAATTAGTATACTATTATATTGTCATTTTGTTTTTTGCGGTTGTTTCACGTGGAAAGAGCACCAGAAGTTTGTTGCATAAAAGTATAATGAGAATAAAATTCTCTTACTTTTACTTACTAAATCCGAGTTTGTTTGTGATCCTGGGATATTCATAAAACATTTGGGGCTGTAGCCTCAAATGCCCAGGCCAAGCGACCCCAGGGACTTTTTAGAATCACAGTGCCCTGCACGTATCCCATGAATGGGTTTAGTTTTAGGACCAAAAGCTTCTCAGAACTCTGGTAGAACAACGTCTCAGGCATCAGGTGGTGCAACCATTACCATTTGATGGAATAACTTTTTGTGCAGAGATTTTACTGTAGAGGTAGACATCTGGTTTCATTCACCTCCACTGTGAACAGTTCTGTTTTGCTTTATCTGAGTGATACATTTCCTCTTTCATATACTGTTTCTATGTGAAACTAGAGTTTATATTTTATTATGGGCAGTTAATCAGAGGATAAAAGTGCTGTAGTGAGCAATTAGAGCGCATGAATGTATTATGTGATACAGATGGTGACTTTTTAAAACTAAAATCTGCTTTATATGCAGTATAATTCAGGTAAAAATGAATACTTTGGCTTGTTTTGTATTTGGTGCTTTATTTATTTATTCATTTATTCATTTATTTATTTATTTATTTATTTATTTATTTGTTTATTTATTTTTGTTTGACATTAAAGTGCCGACGGGCCACAGAATAGCTGCACTTTTGGAGAAATATAACTGCGACTCTGGGCTTATTAGTGACCAAAGATTTAAAACAGCCTGACAAGTTTATAGAGTCTGTACAGAATCAGAATCAGAAAATGTTATCGATCCTGATGGACATTGCTTATGTTGAGACTTAAGAGACACAGAGACAAGTACAATATAAATATAAAGTCAAATAAATGTAAAAAAAAAAAACTGTCAAAGCTGCTCCTGTTTTAAGAACTCAGGCAGACGTCTGACCTGCTGTCACTTAATCCCTGTTTGTATTGATCATGTGTTGTTGCGCTGTGAAGGAATGAGCTCTTTTCATGCCAAACAGTAGAACAAAATGGACAAAATGCCTACTTGCTATCAGGTCACTGTATATTACAGTTGAGGAGTTGTTGAAACTCACATTTAAACTATATTTGAAATGATCCAACAGCTATTGAAACTATATTCAAATTTTTCAAACGCCTCTTCTGATTTGAAATTTCTGTTTGGATTTCTGTTAGATCATTTTAAATACAGTTCTGTGCAAAAGTCATAGACACCTATGAAAATGATAAATAAAAGCTGTTTAAGCAGTATATGCTTTTAAAAGCTAATTTTACAACGCATCCAATTTACATTAATACAGTAAATAGTGTTTTATGTGTGTCTGAGTGTTTGCTTAATTATTCCCAGGCCTCCTCATAGAAGCTCAGTTATCAGTAGAGTTCTCAATAAATGCCACACAAAAAAAATCTATATTTATGTGAGGGGTAGGTGGGTGGGCAAGAGGGGGAGTAAGTTAGTGTGTGTTTGGAGGGGGGGGGCAAGTTGAGGGGGAGGGGGCACAAATGGGGCCTTAGATTGTTTAAGAACCGCTGCTTTAGGAATCCAGAAGTGGTTCCTTTATAGCGTCTATTGTTCATCCCCTTTGTTTTTAAGAGTCTAAATGCCTCGGGTCATCCGATCGCCCTGGTCTGAACATCTCTGATTGGGCAGGACGCTCCTAACACGCAGTAAAAAACCTTTTAGGGGACACACTGTCTCCTGCAAGCCTCTGGAGATCAGACTGACGTCACTACAGCTCATAAAAGACTGGATAGAGCTTCTGGTTGAGGGTCTACGTGAGTTCTCCAGAGGAAGCCCAGCGCTGCGGTGTGTTTTATATGTGTGGTCAGAGTGTGAGTGTTTTATTTTTTCTGTCTCTGCAGATGAAAGCCCCATGTGCCCCCCCTGTGACGAGATGAGCACAGATGTCATTCTGGAACACATGTGCGCCAGTGAGTTTGGTAAGGAACCACGTAGTAATCAAATAAAGGTTCTGTAAACAGGAGGAACCTCCTAGAAAATAAAAAAACGTATATTTGCATTAACATGGAGGCATGGCCTGGACCTTTCTAGCTGCAGGTGAAGTGTAGGAGGGTGTATTTACACTGCAGGCCAGAGGTTTTGGCCCACCCTCTTGTAATTTTATTACAAGAAAACATTAGGAATACTCAAAACAAATGTAACTGACTGGTTTCGTACAATATTCACTGTAAATGCACTTTAATGGATGTGAAATTTTCTGTACAAGTTTAATCAAAACATCCGCCCCTCGCATTTGTCACAGCAGCACAGATTCACCACATGCTTTCCGGCAATGTTTGGAAATAACTTGTGGCCAAACCCTTCCAGTACCTTTTCAGCAAACAGCATCTCATTTGCAGCTCAGTGAGAGAAAGATCTGGAGACTGGGGAGATCAAGAAATCACTCTCAAAACTTTCTACTTTTCTTTGGAATGGATATAATATTGGCATAATCATACATTTCGACACAAAGTGAATGCCAGGCAGACCTGTTGTGTCTCTTCAAACCAACAGTTTGAGTTTTTGATTAAATAATGTGTTTCTACGGAATATAAAATACTAAAAACCAGTCCGTTCCATTTGTTTTAAGTACATTGAATATTTTCTTGTAGTATTTTCATTATTTTTTAAAAATCCTAGGGTAGGCCCAAACCTCTGACTAAAATTAAGAACTCTCTGGTTCCATAAAGCAGCCGTAACTTAGCAACTTCCACAACTGCTACTGTGCACACTTTTACTGCACCCAGTTACTGCACACACCATTACTGCACACAGTTACTGCACACACTATTACTGCACACAGTTATTGCACTCACTGTTACTGCACACACTTACTGCACACACTATTACTGTACAGTTACTGCATACACTGTTACTGCACACAGCTGCTGCAGTTACTGCAAACACTATTACTGCACACAGTTACTGTACACAGTTACCATAGACACTATTACTGTACAATTACTGCAGTTACTGTACACACTATTACTGCACACAGTTACTGTACACAGTTACTGTACACACTATTACTGTACACAGTTACTGTACACACTATTACTGCACACAGTTACTGTACACAGTTACTGTACACACTATTACTGCACACAGTTACTGTACACAGTTACTGTACACACTATTACTGTACACAGTTACTGTACACACTATTACTGCACACTATTACAGTACACAGTAACTGTACACACTACTAATGCACACAGTTACTGTACACAGTTACCATACACACTATTACTGTACACAGTAACTGTACACACTACTACTGCACACAGTTACTGTACACAGTTACTGTACACACTATTACAGTACACAGTAACTGTACACACTACTACTGCACACAGTTACTGTACACAGTTACCATACACACTATTACTGTACACAGTTACTGTACACAGTTACTGTACACACTATTACTGCACACAGTTACTGTACACAGTTACCATACACACTATTACTGTACACAGTTACTGTACACACTATTACTGCACACTATTACTGTACACACTTACCGTACACACTATTACTGTACACAGTTACTGTACACACTATTACTGCACACTATTACGGTACACAGTTACCATACACACTATTACTGTACACAGTTACTGTACACACTATTACTGCACACTATTACGGTACACAGTTACTGTACACACTATTACTGCACACAGTTACTGTACACAGTTACCGTACACACTATTACTGTACACAGTTACTGTACACACTATTACTGCACACTATTACTGTACACACTTACCGTACACAC